>AWOL01S0004453.1:0-12342 GCA_000715115.1 Nicotiana otophora
ACACAAGTCCCAAATGAAATAACGAGACTATTCAAATTCATGGAACAACAATTCATATGTGATCTCATCAAATTCAACTCCCAGTCAAACTTATGAACTTTCCAAACCTTCAAATTTTCAACTTTTGCCAATTGGTGCCAAATCCTTCTTGAATATCCAAATGGAAATCCGGACATACGCCAAAGTCCAAAATCACCATCTGGACCTAATGGAACCATAAAAACAATACGAGGTGAAATACTAAAATGTCAAACTTGGTCAATTCTTCCAGCTTAAAACTTAAATCTTGAAATCCAGTCTTCCAAATCGATTTCGAATAATCTGAAAACCAAAACCGACGCTTCACACAAGTCATAATAAATCATACGGATCTACTCATTCCCTCAAACTACCAAGCGAAGTGCAAATGCTCAAAACAACCGGTGGGTCATTACACCCTCTACTATCAGAATCTAGGGCAAGATTTCGAGTTATCGTCAACCTCATTACATCAAGTAATGCCAAGAACAGTATCGCTATAAGTATGCATTAAACTAGGGCAGAATATTTAGAGGGTCCTAAAAACTACTTGTTAAGAAGGTCGCAATGTCTCAAAGCATGTCACGATATGATTCGGCCAAATTATTTACTTTTTTGCATTATCTTTTAAATCAATCGTATTATTTACAAATGATTTACCACAAATGTATATTTTCAAAAATCGCATTTCTATAATAGCAAGATGTTACCTAGGGTGACTCGAATAAGGCGTCTAGACTGGAGCAAAGGTATAATGAGGAATCAAGAGCATGAATGACCTTCCCCAAAACTCATGATTTTCTTTGGATGCAGGCATAATAGATGTAACAAACACGTCCACAGATTTATACAAAAATACCGCTATCTTCGTACCGACAAAAGTCACAAAGCACAAACATGTCAAGCTAAGAACCACTTTGCATCCTCATATTCAATCGTCGCTTTTCTTTGCATAGGGTTAAGCACTACCCTCATCATTGCATAAGGCTAAACGATGCCTTTCTTTATATGAGATTAGCACTACCTCAATTACATTGTATGCGCCTAAGCACTGTCTCCCTTATTATATAAGGCTAAATGTTGTTTTTCTTTGCATGAGACTTATGTCACAACCCGCATTTTGCGGTTGTGACTTTGTGCAGATCAGGTGAGAAAAGGCTCTTTTGATTCTTTGACGTAGCCTCTCTACTCAGAAAACTTGGTCTTTTTAATTTTAAGCATATATAAGGGAGTATAGGTGCTGCCTCCCCCATACGTGCTGCCACCAAGCCGCATCAAATGAGCGACCTTGAGGAGAAACCTCAAGGGCCTGCCTGGATGATGACTCAAAGGAGTGTCCTAAGTATCCATATGAGTTTGGGAAATCTATGGATGGCGAGACGCCTTCGAGCTAGCATTAACCACCAAGCAGGCGCTGGAGGCTCGATATGTGGGACGGCTATGCCCTGCGGGCTGCCAAAATATTGGACAATGACCTTCGTGCCTATTGGATACTTGATGCACCTATCTTAGGGGCATCATGTGTCGACTTGTAAGCATGGCTTGGGTTCATCCATGCGATCAAGGGTCCGTTGGCCTAAACGTGTAGTTGTGGAGCGACACTGCACTAGACGGGATAGAAGTGTGTCGCCAAGGCTATGTATGGGCATGGAACGAAAGACGCATATGACAATGGCCAAGGACTAAAGGTTGCCTTACTCGGCCAAGGCACAAGCTGGGTGCGGATGAACGAGGCGAGTGTCAAGCTTGAGAATTGGGCTGTGCATGCGAGAGCGATGCTCAGTCTTAGGCGAAGGAGAAGGCATGTCCTTAGCCAACCCCTAGGGCGCGCATAAATTATGATCCTAAAACTAGAAGCTCCACGAAATGTCAAGGCTAAGAGCCTAGATATATTACGGGTGGCACAATTGGAGCACGCCTTCTAGGCAGGCTTTACCACAGGCACAGGATCGTGCTTGGAAAACCTGGGAAAGCAGCTAGGCTGCCCTGCAGCATGGGGAACTACAGGCGCCGGACAGGCAATTCGGTGCCGCTGACGAGCATAAGAAAGTGAGCCTGTGGTATGTGGTATCAGAGCTGATTAAGGCCATACTATGCCATGGCACAATGTCAAGGTAAAAAGTGGAGATGGCGAGTGTATTTTAGATGTCAAATCAGAGATTGATGTTCATATGCCACCAAAGATCGAGAGCCCGATACTGCTGGTCGAAGAAAGAAATAGGTGATTCCAATTTCTTTTGAAAGTCTGGGTTTCTATTGAATGTGGTGATATGCCGATGAGTCGGATAGTTAAGAAAAGGCCATATTTGCCAGGTCGAGCAACCATATTGCAAAGAGTGGGAGCCGTGGACTATAAACATTGGGCATGATCGAAGCGGAGATCTTGCCAAGGATGCGTGCAATGCATCAGTTGAGTGTCTTTCCTCTGGGATAGTCTTTTGGACTGCCTGAGGGCATTGCAAAGGTGAGGAGATGGATTCGAAGGAAATAGCGAAGCTTCAGAATTGGGCAAATTTCCAAGTTAGAAGGTGTCATTCTGGAAGAGGTATGCTGAATGATCGGGGACAGTTAAGAGTCCAAGTGGGAGGCACAACTGGACCGAGAAGTCATGATAGTAGGACCAAGAAAGTACCTGTCTATAGGGCGAGTATAGACGTACTACCGGGAACATTGGGCACTTGGTGAGGAAATGACATTTGGAAAACAAAGAGCTTTGTTCGTGAATGCGGCGATGCTATGACTTTGAGAATGTAGTACTCACCAAGAGATGTCCCAAGAGCTGGCCAAATGCCAAGTGGGACGTGTGCGCTAAGAAGTGTCCTCCACATTGAGTGTGGGAGGATCCCGCCTATGCAAGAGGCATTAGGGTGAAGTTGTGAGTCCAGAAGCAAACACATCTTCAAAGGTACTATGGGCAAGGAAAAGCTACGTGAGCGAAAGGTTGCGGGAGCTATGTCAGAGAGCGCGAAAAAGGCTATGAGAGCGATATAACTACGAGAGCTGCGCCAGAAAACACAATGAAGTGCTTACCATTGAAGGAAGAGCTTCAGACGGTCATGAAGGCCATAAGGGTCATAGTGTGATTGACTAGTATGGGTCAATCACAAAGTTAGACACCAGAAGGTGCAAGTGCGGAGGCACTTTCCAAGTGAACACCGAAAAGAGGTGAAGTTTAGAGGAATGCTTGGAAGATACTTGGGGGAGAAGTGTATAGGGCACGACTTCTTTTGAGCAGGACTTCGAGGAAGCCCAACCCAAGGACTAAAGGTTGCCTTACTCGGGCAAAGCACAAGCTATGCACAAGGCGAGTGTCAAGCTTGCGGATTGGGTTGTGCATGCGAGTGCAATACTCAGTATTAGGCGAAGGACAAGACATGTCCTTAGACAACCCCCAGGGCACGCATGGATTATGATCCTAAGATGAGAAGCACCACGACATGTCGAGTCCAAGTTCCTAGACATCTTACGTGCGGCACACTTGGAGCGCGCCTTCTAGGCAGGCTTCACTATAGGCACAAGATCGTGCTTGGAATACTTGGGAAAGGAGATAGGCTGGCCTGCAGCGAGGGGAACTGCAGGCACCATACAGGCAATTCGGTGTCACTGACGAGCATAAGAAAGTGAGCATGTGACACTAAGCATTGTCTCCATTATTGAATAAGGCTAAATACAGCCTTTCTTTGCATGAGACTGAGCACTGTCTCCATTACATTGCATGAGGCTGAGCATTGCGTCTTATTGCATAGGGCTAGACAATCACGACGCAAAATCACGTGACCGGCACCCGGCATACTACCTGACCCGAGCGAACCAAACTAGGTGATGCACCCAAATCATATGCATGAAAACCAACTTAACTGCGATAGATCCTTGAAAATCATATACATTTTCATGTTAAATAATAAAATATTTTCCAATTAAAAATCTCACATGACACCTTTCATGATAATAACAATGAGACTAAGTAAATAAATATGTTTTCATGTATATCGTGTACAGCCCCATTACTACAACTTTTCACAACTATCTATGGAGCCTCTATATCAAAGGATAGAATTAAACACTTGGGCTAATAGGAGGGGTGCCTCACCATATACCTCAGGAAGAGAGTCATCCTAGTCCTGAAAACATGCCACGTATCATACCTCATTNATGATCGAAGCGGAGATCTTGCCAAGGATGCGTGCAATGCATCAGTTGAGTGTCTTTCCTCTGGGATAGTCTTTTGGACTGCCTGAGGGCATTGCAAAGGTGAGGAGATGGATTCGAAGGAAATAGCGAAGCTTCAGAATTGGGCAAATTTCCAAGTTAGAAGGTGTCATTCTGGAAGAGGTATGCTGAATGATCGGGGACAGTTAAGAGTCCAAGTGGGAGGCACAACTGGACCGAGAAGTCATGATAGTAGGACCAAGAAAGTACCTGTCTATAGGGCGAGTATAGACGTACTACCGGGAACATTGGGCACTTGGTGAGGAAATGACATTTGGAAAACAAAGAGCTTTGTTCGTGAATGCGGCGATGCTATGACTTTGAGAATGTAGTACTCACCAAGAGATGTCCCAAGAGCTGGCCAAATGCCAAGTGGGACGTGTGCGCTAAGAAGTGTCCTCCACATTGAGTGTGGGAGGATCCCGCCTATGCAAGAGGCATTAGGGTGAAGTTGTGAGTCCAGAAGCAAACACATCTTCAAAGGTACTATGGGCAAGGAAAAGCTACGTGAGCGAAAGGTTGCGGGAGCTATGTCAGAGAGCGCGAAAAAGGCTATGAGAGCGATATAACTACGAGAGCTGCGCCAGAAAACACAATGAAGTGCTTACCATTGAAGGAAGAGCTTCAGACGGTCATGAAGGCCATAAGGGTCATAGTGTGATTGACTAGTATGGGTCAATCACAAAGTTAGACACCAGAAGGTGCAAGTGCGGAGGCACTTTCCAAGTGAACACCGAAAAGAGGTGAAGTTTAGAGGAATGCTTGGAAGATACTTGGGGGAGAAGTGTATAGGGCACGACTTCTTTTGAGCAGGACTTCGAGGAAGCCCAACCCAAGGACTAAAGGTTGCCTTACTCGGGCAAAGCACAAGCTATGCACAAGGCGAGTGTCAAGCTTGCGGATTGGGTTGTGCATGCGAGTGCAATACTCAGTATTAGGCGAAGGACAAGACATGTCCTTAGACAACCCCCAGGGCACGCATGGATTATGATCCTAAGATGAGAAGCACCACGACATGTCGAGTCTAAGTTCCTAGATATCTTACGTACGGCACACTTGGAGCGCGCCTTCTAGGCAGGCTTCACCATAGGCGCAATATCGTGCTTGGAATACTTGGGAAAGGAGATAGGCTGGCCTGCAGCGAGGGGAACTGCAGGCACCGTACAGGCAATTCGGTGTCACTGACGAGCATAAGAAAGTGAGCATGTGACACTAAGCATTGTCTACATTATTGAATAAGGCTAAATACATCCTTTCTTTGCATGAGACTGAGCACTGTCTCCATTACATTGCATGAGGCTGAGCATTGCCTCTGTTATTGCATAGGGCTAGACAATCACGACGCAAAATCACGTGACCGGCACCCGGCACCCGGCATACTACCTGACCCGAGCGAACCAAACTAGGTGATGCACCCAAATCATATGCATGAAAAGCAACTTAACTGAGACAGATCCTTGAAAATCATATACATTTTCATGTTAAATAATAAAATATTTTCCAATTAAAAATCTCACATGACGCCTTTCATGATAATAACAATGAGACTAAGTAAATAAATATGCTTTCATGTATATCGCGTACAACCCCATTACTACAACTTTTCACAACTATCTATGGAGCCTCTATATCATAGAATAGAATTAAACACTTGGGCTAATAGGAGGGGTGCCTCACCATATACCTCAGGAAGAGAGTCATCCTAGTCCTGAAATCATGCCACGTATCATACCTCATTCTAAAACATGTAAAGTAAGAGGGGCCCTGGAGGGGAGCCCCTAAGGATTGAGTATACCACAACGATACTCAATACGTTTTATAGACTCTCTATAACTTAAATTCCTGGGTGAAACGTTATAAAAATAATGCACCAATATTTGATATGTATCATTTTAAATAAAAGACAAGTGATATATAACCCACAATATAAACTTTTAAAACATTTATATCAATTCATGATTTTGAGTAAAATCATATAAAATCATTCCATTTGCTTTAAGTCATTGAAATCACTTTCGGCTCGTTAGGCCTAAACATTAAAACATCATCTTTACCTTTCACTGGGAGTAATATACCATCACCAACACAAGAAGGTCAACTAGGTTATGTACCTAGCGGCAAGTACTATATACCCTACTTGCTTAGGTCGTCTCATCGTAGTGCCGTACGAATCGACTTAGCCATGATAATAATAACACACAATAGTACCCTCTCGAGGGAGAGCACTCTGCCATAGTCTATACCACAAAGTGGCCATCTACGCCTACACTGGCACATGTAGTTTCATGACAACAAACACAATATATCCGAAGCTAATCTCCGTGAACACAAGTAACTCCCAAAACATTTGATACTCACAATATAGATTCATAGAATATTAGCCTCAGAAGATCTAATTTTTGTCAAATCATCGCTTTAATAGGAAAACCTAAACCATTTCAACCATAATTAAATAAGCAACATTTTACATGTTAAAGCATTTAGCAATTCAACATCAACCTTTAAAAACATACCACAAGTGCTATTCTATTTATCAATTTTCAAAAGAAATACTTTCTACGAAAACTTATCTTTAGCACTCAAATACATATACTCTTATCAATCTTAAGAAATCCCTCAAGAAGAGTAAGTTTTAATCAACTCACCTCACTTTCGCTTTATTAACATTCACAAGCTTTCAATCCTCTTCCATCATTCCAATGTTGATTAGAATAATCAAACATCATCAACAAGTCGATATCTACAATTAGATATCCTAATTACATCAAAATATGATCTAAAATATTGATCAATATTAATTTATGGCTCATAAGTTGACTACAAGCCTCCTACAACTCAAATCGCCGAATAGGTTCACTTAGTAGCATATTCAACTCCATTCCTATCAATTAATACTCATTTGCAGTCATCAATGATACTACATTAGTTCTCTAACACCGCCAAATTACTATTCATCATCTTCATTAACCAACACTTGCAAAATATTCAATTCGGGTGATTACTTAGTTGATCACTTCCAACTTATTCCAACAAATAATTCCATAGGTTCATTGTATTCATCAATTTGATCGCAAAGATTACTATTCATCTTCTCTCTTATTTTCTCAAAAGTAGTATTCATGCCATGAACTAGAGTTTTATAATCCAATATTGCAACCATTAGAACTTGTAACAAATGCTTCAAATACTTCTAACTACTCATAATAAACGACTTTAAAGCATTGGAATTACATCTAGTAGATCAATCTTAAAAAATCACAACTTTGGCAATTTTTGTGTTCTTGAAGATTTGACGATGAAATCTAGTATTTGGATGTAGGAATGATATNATAATGATATTAGAAATCATGTATATTGTGTAAGAATCAAGACAAAATATCATTAACAACTTACCTTAGTTGGTTAAACTTGATTTGAGCTTAAATTGTTGTACGCTAAACGCGGCCTTTTTTCGCATGAGACTAAGTATTTTCTCCATTACATTGCATGAGGCTAAGCACTGCTCCCATTATTTCATAATGCTAAACTCTACCTTTCTTTGCATCAGACTAAGCACTCTTTCCAGTACTTTGCATGAGGCTAAGCATTGCCTCAATTATTGCATAAGGCTAAACGCTGCCTTTCTTTGCATGAGACTAAGCACGTTCCCTTTACATTGCATGAGGATATGCACAACATCCATTATTGCATAAGGTTAAATTCTGCCTTTATTTGCATGAGACTAAGCACTGTCTCCATTACATTGCATCAGGCTAAGCACTTTCTCCACTATTGTATAAGGCTAAACGCTGCCTTTCTTTGCATGAGACTAGGCACTGTCTCCATTACATTGCATGAGGCTAAGCACTACCTCCGTTATTTCATAATACTAAACAGTGCCTTTCTTTGCATGATATTAAGCACTGTCTCCACTAAATTGCATGAGACTAAGCACTGCCTTCATTATTACATTAGGCTAAACGTTGCCTTTCTCTGCATAGGGGCTAAGCACTGCCCTCATTATTTTGCATGAGACTAAGCACTGTCTCTATTACACTACATAAGGCTACACACTACCCTCATCTCATACAAGGCTAAGCGTTGCCTTGTCTCATTCTTGCATATAACTAAACACCACTTGTTCCCTCTATTAAGCAATCAATATCAATGCATCCATGCATTTCATAAGCTGAAACATCGCCAAGTTGTCCGAAGGCGTCATTGTCAGACGACATCATACTCATAGCCCAAAGACATCATGCCATGGCATGAGGATCTTTCAAAATTGCATATCATTATTCAAAGGCGTCATAGTACAGAGGCACCATCCTCATGTCTCGAGGACACCATTTCATGGCCTACGAATCTCTTATAATACGCTTTATGTCCTAGGACGTCATGTTCTAAGGACATCATCATCATCGTCCAAAACACGACTCTCATGGTCCAAAAGGAATTTGCTTCATATTTAAATTTATGTAATAACTATATATATATATATATATTCGTGCACATCATGTTTTATGTTTCGGAGACAACTTGGTAGGCAATCGTTCTACAAACAGGAGAAATTCTCACGCCAGTTTCCGTTCACGATGTTCACACCCTTTGATTACCTCAAAAGTAACTGATAACCATCAATGATCGTTTCTATCCAGTAACCGCTCAAAACTTTATCTTGTACAGCCATAACGTTCAAAATCGCATTCATAACTCTACCTGAAATTATACGTTACTTATGACACTATCCTATCCTAAGAAGATCATTCCTCGTAGCGTATAACTCTTTTTTATAATACCTCCATCGGCTCCGTTCACCGTTAGATCTAGAACTATACACGGCCTGATTCCCGTAACACCAGGGATATGCAGGCAATTTAGGAACTTGGTTCTGCCCCTATTTTTTCAAAACACCTCATTCGGATAAAATTGGTCATCATTTTCAAAACACCTCATTCTGCCCCTCTTTCATCATTCCCAGGTAAAGAGGGGCACTGTTGATACCCAAGTTTGTCCTCATATTTTGGGGTGACTTAATCATTCAAATTTATTAATAGTACCTACATGAATATTTCATAATATTTGGATTTTTTATATAATATTTGCATTCTTTATATCATTTGCATATCGTTTGCAATAACAACCAATATATTCAATAATTATCTTTATTATGCTAATTTTAGGTTAAAATGACTTTTTATATTTTTACAATTATATTCATTTATTTTCAAAGTATTAATTTCAAAAACAATATTTTATATTATTTTATACCCATTTTTATATTTTATTTTGTTAATTTTTGTTTTATTTTTAATTCAGCCCAAAATCGAACCAAAAGAGGTCCAAATTGCCAAAGCCTACCCTAGTTGACCCATCGAAAGTCCAAAAGCAAGCAACCCAATAACCTGCACTCACCTACCACCCGCTATACCCGACCCTAGCACCCCCTAATCTCGGTTGTTGATCTCAAATGATCAACGGCCCATAATAAACCCCCCATTCTCCTTATATTCCTTCCCACTAAACCCTAGAGACACTGTCCTCAACCAGCTGCCTTTGAAGTCTCTCTATTTTCCTCCTCTATTCACAAAACACTAGCCGCCTTATCCCCCAAATCATCTATGAATCCTGCTATACTATGGATTCTTTCACGACTTGCTTGCCTTATTCCTCTACTACTCACGCGTTTATGGTGTTACTTAGTACTTCCCCAATTTGGGTATGTACTACCTTTCAAAATCAAGCCTGATTGACTTCGATTTTTTAAAGATTTGGGTGATGTTTCTCCTATATACACTCTATAATAAATGATTCTTGCATGCTTGGTCCGATTCATGGCCGTTGGACCCAACTAGGGTTTGAAATTTATTTCATCTTTTTTACCAGCTCTGTTTCTGATTACATGTGACCCTTTCCTTCCTTATTTATGTTTATTTGATTATTTTTCAGGTTTGTTTGTCCTAATATGTCACTATATAAACCTTTCCCCAATTCTTCTAAACAGACTTAACTACGATTATTCTCTTACTCGCACTCATTCTATACTTTTCTAAAACTCTTAATTGTGACCGGCTAAAAGCCAAGGCCACCAGAATCCGCTCTATTGGATTTCCTAGTATGAGCATTGCTCGCGACTCGTTTGAAGCTCCTGTGAACTCTGTCACTCGCAATTATGTTTGTCCCCTATTAGTTTTTATGCTTCTGAATATCTGTGTTATAACTCTTTTAAACTAATATGACACTGTGTCGACCTTTCTTTGAAGTTTTTCTACAATCCTTCATCAGAACTTGTATAACTTTACATAGTTTATTCAGCGTAGTCAATTTGGAAGATTTCTGGCTGTTATGCTTGTCTGAGACTGTCATGATATGGTTGAAATTTTATATTGTCAGTTTAGTATTGAATCCTTTCTCATGCCTTACCTTGAACTCTTTGTACCAAAACCTCTTAGGAAACTATGTTCCTGCTCAAAATTGCTTTAGTGAGTCTTTTCGTGCTGAATCCCTTTATGCATAATTTGCTATTTCTTTGCAAATTTACCCTTGACCATCACATGTGACAATACTATCTAGATGTTTAGCCTAATATTTTCCCTTTCCGTTGCTAAACTGTAATGTATGCCTATTGTATGTTTTCAACTTACATGACTTCTGACCATTATTTTTATGTATGGCTGAGTATTTGTATCTGTTGCTTGTTATGAGCCCATGCCTTAGATTCTTGTGAGAAACTAATTCATGCCCAGAATTTGTTCAAATGAGTTACTTCATGTTGAGTCCTTCATGTATAACATGCTATTTTCTTAGAGTCATTCACGAGGAATCTACATGCCAATACTATCCCAATTAGGTATCTCTACTGTTTGTAAACTCTAATGATATGTTATCATTATCTGCCTGCTGGGATGAATTGCAATATATCTAGCCTATGCTTCCTGTATGGTCAACTAGAATATCCTGATGCTTGTTTGACATGTTAGTCTGAAGTTGATATCTTTTACCTACCATGAGTCCTTATACTTTCTCTATGACTTTGAACCTTTGTGTTATGACCGATATCTGCCTCACACTAAATATGTTAAGTTTTTCATGTTCAAACTAAGTGATTGCTTCTGATGGTAGGCTATAATTTCATGTTTTAGTCGATTATTACATTCTAATTTACTGAAATTTAGTTGAATTTGAGCTTTAATTGCTAGTGTTTTGTACTAATTGTGTATTTTATACTTTGCAGGAGTAATTCAAAGCTATGTAGATGTTATGAAATGAATTCAAGTGATTTGGAGCTTTGAAGTCTGAGTAAAAGCCCAAGGGAATAATCCGGAATCGCGTTCGAGGGTTGAGAACCATGTCGGGATAGCTAAAAAGCAAGAAACATCCATACTTAGAGAAAGTCCCACAGCCGCGGCGCGTGGGGCGCCGCTGTAGGACAATTTTCCTATAGTATGTCAGAATCAACTCTCTGAACTTCCCCACTAATGCCCTGCATGGCGCGTCGCCCCATGCGGCGCGCATGAGCAATTCTTATAGATTTATTTTCCTATTTCGCGTGAAAGAAGGTATTTTCGTCTGGGCCCGACCCTACTTAGTATAAATACATGTAAAAACGTTATTTTATGGACTTTTGAGACATCTTAAACCTATGTAAGTCAAAGAGGGGGCGGAGAAGTAAAAGATATAGGATTTAATTATTCAATCCTCAGTCAAGACATGGGTTTGGATTGTAATATGATTTCTTTTAACTTAAACATTATTATGATGAATTACTTCATATCCATTGTCACGACCAAAAATCCATTAAAGGTCATGATGGTGCCGAACACCGCCGTCAGGCAAGCCAAAAATAATTATATAATTTGGTTCTCATTTCAATATTTGTGAAATCATATTTCCTTCGATTAAATAGTAAAAGATGGAATTTATAGAGTAAATAATAATATTTTTAACAATTTCAGTACGGGACAACCCACAATCACCCCAAAACCCGGTGTCACAAGTGCACGAGCATCACCTACGATTGTAAAATAAAATACAGCATCTGTCAGGAATACAAATTTGGACAAGAGAAATATAAATATTCTGAAGGAGACACTGCCGGCTGAGGGTCGTAATATGAAATGCAGCTCACTTAAGTCC
>AWOL01S0004453.1:14624-25071 GCA_000715115.1 Nicotiana otophora
CCTCCTCAACCGGAGCATATATATGTGTATACTGGATCTCACCAAGCAGGTTGTTATAATTCGAATCAGGGGGAAATTTACAGATACCCTGGTTTTATGCCAAATATTACGCACGATTCCATGATGATATAATGTAGGAAATACCAAGGTGTATAACCCGATCCAACATAAATATTTAAACTGTGCACTGCCGAGGGTCAAACGACACAAACCATAGATGCATCTATTAAACGGCCGAGGCGAATGGCCCGCTCCTATGAGAGTGTGGTACATATATTCTGCCGAGGCGAACGCCCCGATCCAATAAGAGTGAAATACATAATCCTACCGAGGCGAATGGCCCGATCCCATAAGAAAACGAATCTTTGACGGGTCCTTGACCACACTTACGAATAAACGTGTGAGTTGTAATTTCTTTAACAAAAACCTTTCAATGAAACATATATGTATATATCCCGGAAACATGCCGTAAGAGGAGAAACATTATTCGGTGATTAATCATGAACTCTTGAAGTTTCTACAAAAGCAGTTCTAGGCTCAAGTAGTAATGTAAAATAGAGGAATTAAAGTAGTGAGAAACTGCCCAAATAGTACAGCTATAGCATGATGTGAACCTAAGTCTACCCGGACAATAACATGAATCTAACTACGTACGAACTCTCGTCACCTCGTGCGTACGTAGTGCCCGCAACATGTTGCACACATTAAATCCATCACCTAGGTGTAGTTTTCCCCCTCACAGAGTTAAGTAGGAGACTTACCTCGTCTCAAAGCTTACTTTCCGGTCCAAAATGGTGCTTTAAATCCTCAACTCGGGGCCAAACGATCGAAGCTAGCCAAATAAGATGCAACCCAATCAAAATATACTCTAATACTCATAATTAATCTATTTATAATAATTTCCAACTCCGCTCGAAAAAATGATAAAGCACCCCCTCGGGCCCACGTGCTCGGATTCCAAATATTTTCGAAGATAAACATTAACCATAACATTATGAACTCAAAGAAATGATTCATTCTCAATTCCATGCCCAAATGCGTGGTGAACATCCAAAAATACCAATTTCTAGGTTTTTTTTCAAAATCCCAAATTTCTACAAATTTTCATGCTTGAATCCATATAAAAATGATGTATTTAACTCACAATGTGAAGAAATTACTTACCCCATTATAGTTGATGAAGATGGAACTCCGAAAGCGCACCGAAATTGGCTCCCATGGATGAAATGAAGTGAAATTGAGCCAAGCCCTCATTTTAAAGAAACACACGGCCCAGCCCGACCTTATCACCTGCGGTCAAATAACTGCTTCTGCGGCTCCGCACCTGCAGAAATTACATCGCAAGTGCGGCTACAGCTAGGCTCAATAGTCCCCGCATCTGCGTCCCATGTAGCGCATATGCGCGTCCGCTTCTGCGGTCACCAAGCGATTCTGCGCTCGCGCACCAGCGCGTTTATGCCCGCTTCTGTGGCCCAGACCTTTTGGCCAGCCTCCGCTTCTGTGACCCTCATGGCCTCTTATGCGGATCCGCAGCTGCGGCCCTAACCTCGCAGGTGCGGTTACACCAGAATCAGTAGCCTCAGCATTTCCCCGAAACACAACTCGATCTGTTAACTGTCCGGAATCGACCCGAGGCCCCCGGAGCACCAACCAAATATACCGATAAGTCCTAAGACATCATACCAACTCCGTCAAGCCTTTAAATCACATTAATCAACGTTTAAAACACGAATCGCCATCCAATTCAAACTTAACAAAGTTTGGAACGTCAACTTTTACAATCGATGCCGAAACCTATCAAATCACGTCCGATTAACCTTAAATTTTGCACACAGGTCATGATTGACATTACGGACCTACTCCAACTTCCAGAATCCGAATCCGACCCCGATATCAAAAAGTCTACTCCCGGTCAAACTTTCCAAAAACCTTCAAATTTACATTTTTTGGCAAAAGACCACCCCGAAAGGACCTACGGATATCCAAATCCATTTTCGAATGCGCCCCTATGTCCAGAATCACCATATAGAGCTATTCCCAAGCTCGGCATCCCAATTGGACATCGATGACATTGAAATACTCTTCAACCCAAATTTATGAAATCCTTCCAAAATGCCAACTTTTCACAATAGGAGTTGAAACGCTCCCGGTTCGTCCAAAATCTGATCCGGATATATGCCGTAGTCAAAAATCATCATACGAACCTATTGGAACCTTCGAATCCCGATCCGAGGTCGTTTACTCAAAAATTACACCTTAGTAAATTCTCACAACTTAAAGTTTCCGAAATGAGAAATGTCTTTCTAAATCAACTCCGGATTTTCTGGAAATTAAATTCTGACCACACGTACAAGTCATAGTACCTAAAGTGAAGCTACTCAAGGCCTCAAACTGCCGAACGAAGCACTAGGGCTCAAAACGACTGGTCGGGTCGTTACATCCATAGAGTAGTTATCTTTAGGGTTTGATGGATTTTGTGTATTGATACTTGTTTGTGGATAATTAACTCTAGTTTTATGTATTGAAATCGTTTTGGAAGTTTTAACTGTTGCATCTATAAACACTTGTTAATGTAATCGAGAGAGGCATCACTTGTGATATTGTTGCATTATACTTTTTTTGTTGAAGTCATTAATTGTTCTTAGTAACCAGAAGAGGCTAGTTGAATAATTTATTAAACTTAGTTAGGAGGATAATCGAGAGAGGTTCTCCTAAATATCAATCCAATACGAATTCTTGTATATCTTCACGTGCTTAAAATTGGTTCATCTCGTGAGGTTGAGACTTAATCGGAAAAGGCGTTTCTACTAATCAATTGAACTAATAACCACGTGAATTCGAGAGAATCACTTGAACATTAGAAGTGAATTATCTTGAGTTAAATTTCAGTCATTTATCTTGCACCTATCATATCAACCCTATCTTCTCCCAATTGATAACTTTCTTTGCTTAATACTTGCAATTATTGTCACTAGTAAATAGTTGAGACTCTTAATTAATCTTAGTTTTAATCATATAAACACTCAACTGTTGATCATCTTGGATAGCAATCAAGCTATAAACTACGAAAATATTGTTTAACTCCAATCATTGTGGATACGATATTATATTATACTATATTCGACTAGCGAGCATATTTTAGTGTGTGTTAGGAGCTCGTCAAATTTTGAAGATGTTGCCGGGGATTGGCATTCAATAGTGGTTGAAATAGTTTGTAGTGCTAATTTCGATTTTTTGTTATTATTATTAAATACAGTTTTTTGTGTTTCTTTTTATTTCTTATTTTATCTTCTTTATTAGTTAACTTCTTTTCAAGATTTGTTTTGTAGTTTCTAATAAGTTAGAGAAGATACTGTAGATATTGAACTCTATATGCTGTGAAGATGGAGTACAATTAGCCTAACAAAACGGTCGAAGAGTTAGCAATAGAATATATCAGCGGTCTCATATGTGTTTTAAATGTGGTGGAAATCATCTATGGGTTGACTATCAAGCAAGTATGTATTCTTCCTATGGTTTGTATGCTGAACAGTCTCACTCTGTTTCTAGTCCATACAAGTATGAGGATTCATATGGCCACAATCGTGACTCTGGTTGGGATGAATACCCTTATTATAACTGGAATGGAAGCAAAGGGAGACAACCACCTCAAGGGGAGAATGATAGTTTAGAAGAGCTTGTGTATAAGTTCATAAATAAGGTGGAAGAGAGATTTACACAACATGATGAAGCAATTAACAACCTAAAAATGCAAGTAAAATAATACGTACACTTTCAGAAATCTCATTACGTTGTGATGATGAATATATGGAGGAGATACCCTACGAGAATGAACCTACTCAAAAGGATGAGTATCTAAAGAGGGAGATTTCCACGATACAAGAGGACTCTGATTCAACTGAGATGATTGAAAATAAGGTTGGGGTTAAGTATGAATCAACAAAAGAAGAGTTCAAACCCTCATCCACCTCGAAAGGAGCATGCTGGCCTGGTCGAGCAGGTAAGATGAGTATTTGAAGTTAGTGACGAACATTCAGACACAGTGGCTAGCGACCCAAACCCAGAGGTTAAAAACAAACTTGACCAAATCGAGCAGCTACAAGAGGCGGTGCATACAGTGACAGCTGAGGCCGAAGAATAGAAGAGAGCATGGACTTCTTAGCCTTGGAAAAGAAGATTCCATGGGCACAACTGGCTTCGACTGAGGTCCAGCTCCGGGATGCAAAGGAAAAAGCCTTGGTAAATGCTAAAAGGATCGAGGAGATCCAGTCTCAGCTGAGCTCGGCAGTTTCTGGCCAAGAATATCTGGCCAAGGAACTTGAGGCGGGCAAGTCGGAGATTACTGTGGTCCAGGTCGAGGCTGATAAGAGGGTGGCCCAGTGTAAGGCCGATGCCGAAGTGACTCAGGATCAAGTGGGAAATGTGGTGGAGTATATGAAGTGGCAATCATGAAGGGAGGCCCTCGATGGAATTCAAGCTCGGGGTTTTGACCTATTTGCTGAAATCGAGAATGCCAAGATATTCGAAGCCAAGACCAGGAAACTGGCTTATCCCGAGGTGGAGGATCTCGAGGGTTATGAAGATTCGGATGAGCCCGAAGGTGGCGGCCCCCAACGAAGACTAGGCCACTTCGGGTCCTTTTAGATGTTTTTGTATTTTGTTTTTTGAAGAGGATTTCTTTTCCTTTCACAACTTTTGAAATTTTCCCTTTGCTTTATTATTTGTATTCATAAAGATCGAAATGCCATAGCATGAAATAATTAGGTTATGTACAAAAGTTCAAACAAACCTTGCCTTTACATTTTTCTGTTTTAAGGTATCTTGGGGGTTTGGTGTTACCAGAAACTCTCTCTCAAAGTGAGTAATTTAGATTATAGTTTGTCGAGGGTAGCCTTTATAACCGGTTATGAAAAATTTTCTTTTGTTAGGCCTTGTTTTTGTTATGGGTCTTGGACGTCTCCGAGCCGTGTTAATATCGTTGTAGCCTTTTAGTTTGGGTGTCACCAAGTGGGCTTGCTTTCCCGAGTTATCCGGGCTTGCCTAAGGTAACTGTCCCCGGTAGGGGTTTCCTTAGCCTTTAAAATTCGGGCTTAGCCTAATAGTACTTTTGCCCCCGAGGTCTGATAATTCGAACCGTCCGAGTTTGGTTTTAGATAGCAGTCCCCGAGTAGGAGTGATCGCATGAACTCGGACTAAGGTGGTCCTTGGGCTCGATACCTTTAGGATATCGAAAGTAGGGAATTTCTTAAGAAATGCAAAAAACTAANCCATTTTGGCCGTTGTAGAATTTTGTATCGGGGCCATTTGGCCCTTGTAAAAAGAATTTTGGATAAATATATAAGGATTTCTTTTCCTTTCACAACTTTCAAAATTTTCCCTTTGCTTTATTATTTGTATTCACAAAGATCGAAATGCCATAGCATGAAATAATTAGGTTATGTACGAAAGTTCAAACAAACCTTGCCTTTACATTTTTCTGTTTTAAGGCATCTTGGGGGTTTGGTGTTACCAGAAACTCTCTCTCAAAGTGAGTAATTTAGATTATATTTTGTCGAGGGTAGCCTTTATAACCGGTTATGAAAAAGTTTCTTTTGTTAGGCCTTGTTTTTGTTATGGGTCTTGGACGTCTTCGAGCCGTGTTAATATCGTTGTAGCCTTTTAGTTTGGGTGTCACCAAGTGGGTTTGCTTTCCCGAGTTATCCGGGCTTGCCTAAGGTAACTGTCCCCGGTAGGGGTTTCCTTAGCCTTTAAAATTCGGGCTTAGCCTAATAGTACTTATGCCCCCGAGGTCTGATAATTCGAACCGTCGGAGTTTGGTTTCAGATAGCAGTCCCCGAGTAGGAGTGATCGCATGAACTCGGACTAAGGTGGCCCTTGGGCTCGATACCTTTAGGATATCGAAAGTAGGGAATTTCTTAAGAAATGCAAAAAACTAAAAAAGACAATGATACTTATCCGCAAGGAAGAGACTACTTTTTATTCTTGTGTGTGATAATTACATATGTATACAAGCATTGTGTCAGGGCTCGAGCAATCTATGTGGGCATGGTTCATTTGATTATTTGTCCCTTATAACAAATTCTATCGATCGAGACCCTTCGGTTACGAAGTTTCTTCCCTTGCTAAAGCCGATATCCAAGGGTAATGTCCCCCAGTATTCGAGGTTGATTGTAGAGAAGCCTTGGATACTGTTAATGTGATCTTCGACACCGATTGTTGACTGATCTTCGATTCTAAGTTAGTACGATCCACTGTTATCTTGTTAAAAACCTTGCTAGAAAATCCATTTGGGAAAAAACTAGTTCAAGGGAAAAAGAGTACAACGCATGCTTTCAGACCTAAAATCTGTGTACTGCTCCTTGCCGGTTACCAGCAAGCGTTAGTTCGAAATATAATAAAATGAAACGAATGGGACCGTAGCTTAGCAGTAATATCGTTTTAGGTGAGTTACATTCCGATTGCTCGGTAGTTGTTTGTCGTTTATCGTTCATCGTTCCGAGCTTGTAGGATGCTTTTCTGGTGAGTTCGATGATATGATACGGCCCTTCCCAGTTGGGCCCCAACTTTCCCTCGTTCGGGTTTCAGGTGTTAAACGTGGCCTTCCTTAGTACTAAAGTTCCCGATATTGAAGTATCAAAGCTTGGCCCTTCTGTTGAAATATCTCTCGATCTGTTGCTTCTAGGCAGCCAACCAAACAAGGGCAGCTTCACGCCTTTCATCCAATAGCTCCAGGCTCATATTCATGGCCTCGTCATTTGATTTCTTTGTTGCATATCAGAATCTGATACTTGGTTCTCCGACTTTGACCGGCATTAGAGATTCGACGTTGTAGACCAATGAGAATGGAGTAGCCCCGGTACTGGACTTCGAGGTCGTACGATAGGCCCAAATGACTTCGGGTAGGATTTCGTTCAATTTTCCTTTGGTGTTGGTCAACCTCTTTTTAAGGTTCTGTAGTATGGTTTTGTTGGTCGATTCAGCTTTTCCATTCCCTCTAGGGTGGTAAGGTGTTTATATGACCCTTTGGATCTTGCGGTCTTCTAGAAATTTGGTTACTTTGCTACCGATGGACTGCTTTCCGTTGTGGCACACAATCTTGACATATGATGTGGTCTCAAATGAAGTCGATGACCTCATTTTCCCTGACTTTCTCATACGCCTGGTCTTCTACCCACTTAAAAAAATAGTTAGTCATAAACAAAATAAATTGGTCCTTACCGGATGCCCATGGAAGGGGGCCGACAATGTCCATTCCCCACTTCATGAACGACCATGGTGATAAAACCGATTGCAACAGCTCCTCTGGTAGGTGTATCATCGGAGCATGTCGTTGGCACCCATCACCATTTCATACGAACTCCTTCGCATCCTTTTCCATATCGATCAAGTAATAGCCTGCTCTAATCACCTTTAGAACCAGTGACTCGATTCCCAAATGATTTCCACAGGTGCCCTAGTGCATTTCCCTCAGGTATCTCCTAGTCCTAGACATATTCCTAGTGGGCCATCGAACATTCTCCTGAACAAGGTTCCATCCTCGGAAAAACAAAATCGGGTTGCTTTTGTACGTAGGGCCCTCGATTCTTTTGGATCCGAGGGCAGTTTTCTATTCTTCAGATATTTTATGTATTTATTTCTCCAATCCCAATTCAGGCTTGTAGAGTTTATCTCGGCATGACCTTCTTCCACCACCGATCTCATGAGTTGCACTACTTCCCCCGAATTAAGCTCATTATCTTCGACCGATGACCCTAAGTTAGCAAGGGCGTCGGCCTCACTGTTTTGATCCCGGGGTACGTGTTGTAAGGTCCACTACTTGAACCGATGTAATGCTACCTGCAACATATCCAGGTATCTTCGCATTCGTTCTTCATTGTCCTTGAATGATCCATTAACTTGGTTCACCATGAGGAGGGAGTCCCACTTAGCTTCGATCACCTCCACCCCTAAGCTTTTGGCTAGTTTGAGACCTGCAATCATGGCCTTATATTCGGCCTCGTTGTTAGTCAATTTTACAATCCTAATAGATTTTCTAACTACATTTCCTAATTGTGGCTTCAACACAATGCTGAGTTCGAGGCACCGTCCGTAAAGAGGGTCCAGATTCCTGAGGACGTTCTCGAGTTTACTAACAACTCTCGTTCTACCCCGGTATTAGGGCCGGCATAAAGTCGGTAACAAAATCTGCCAAAATTTGAGATTTGATGGATGTCCGGGGTCGATACTCAATATTGTACCCACTGATTTCCATGTCCCATTTGGCCAATCGCCCTGAGAGCTTGGGTTTTTGCATAATATTTCGCAATGGGTAGGTTGTCACAACACATATGGGGTGGCACTGAAAATAAGGTTTTAGTTTCCTAGAGGCGCTTAGCAAAGCGAGCGCTAGTTTTTCTAGGTGAGGGTACCTAGTCTCGACCTCACCTAGGGTCCTGCTAACATAGTAAATTGGACATTTCGTACCTTGTTCTTCTCGGACCAGGACTCCACTTACTACTATTTCCGATACTACCATGTACAAGTACAGTTGTTCATCTGCTTTCAGTGTATGAAGCAGTGGTGGGCTCGATAAATATTGTTTGAGTTCCTCCAGGGCTCGTTGACACTCCGGGGTCCACAAAAAGGAGTTCTTCTTTTTGATTAGCGAGAAGAATCGGTGACTCTTATCCGAGGACCTCGAGATGAATCGTCCCAGGGTGGCTATGCGTCTAATTATTCTTTGCACGGACTTTACGTTGTCCACGACCGTGATATCTTTGATAGATTTGATTTTGTCGGGGTTGATCTCGATTCCTCGGCTAGATACCATGAACCCGAGGAATTTACCTGATACGACTCCGAACGCACACTTCTCCGGGTTCAGCTTCATATTGTACTTCTTCAAAATGCTTAAAGTTTCCTGCAAATCTTTTAAATGGTCCATTGTCGTAGGGACTTAACAAACATGTCATCAATATAAACCTCCATCTATTTACCTATTTGTTCCTCAAACATCCGGTTTACTAGGCATTGATAAGTGGCACCTGCATTTTTTAGTCTGAATGGAATCACGTTATAGCAGTACTTTGCCGTACTTAGTAATGAAGGAGGTTATCTTCTAGTCATTTGGGTCCATCCGTATTTGGTTGTACCTGGAATAGGCATCGAGAAATTTGAGGATTTCGTGGCCGGCCGTGGCATTGATCATACGATCTATGTTGGGCAGAGGAAAGAAGTCCTTCAGACATGATTTGTTCAAATCCTTATAGTCTATACACATTCTTAGTTTGTTCCCTTTTTCATGGACTACCACTACGTTTGCTAACCAATCCAAGTATTTAATCTCCCGAATAGACCCTATTTTAAGGAGTTTAGATACCTCGTCCTTGATGAAAGTATGCTTGACCTCGGACTGAGGCCTACTTTTCTGCTTGACCGTATGGAATGTTTGGTCCAGACTTAGCTTGTGGGTAGTTATCTCCTGTGGGATCCCTGTCATGTCAAGATGAGACCAAGGGAAAAAATCCATGTTAGCTATAAGAAATTGAATGCATTTTTTCCTAAGCTCATAAGTTAAACCCGTGTGCAGGTATACCTTCCGATCGGGTAGATGTTCGATCAATATGACATGTTCCAACTCTTCAACTGTTGACTTAGTAGCGTCAGAGTCATCAAGGTCTATTAAAGATCGGAGAACCCCGTAATCATAGTCTTCGTCAGTCCCCTGCTTGCCTGGTTGGGTCGTGGCTGGTATCGTTGATTGCTATTTGGCCTCTCGCTCTGCTCCTGAACATGGTTCCTTCGACGTTGCGAGGGTTGATATCGGAATAACTTCATCGGCTGCAAACATCTTTTTTGTGGCTGGTTGTTCTCCGTAGACCGTCTTAATCCCTCTCGGCGTTGGGAATTTTAACACTTGGTGAAGAGTCGTGGGCACTACCCTCATGTTGTGGATCCACGGCCTCCTGAATAGGGCGTTGTACCTCATGTCACCTTCTATCACATAAAACTTGGCCTCCTGGATGGTCCTGGTGGCATTGACTAGTAATGTTATTTCCCCTTTAGCGGTTTCACGCTCCATGTTGAATCCGTTCAGAACTCGGATTACGGGCACCATTTGATCTTGTAAACTGAGCTATTCTACCACTCTTGACCGGATGATGTTGGACGAGGTACTTGGATCAATTAATACATCTTAGCTCGAGCTTTATTTAATACATCGTTGAGAGGTTGCACAATCCCCTCTACGTCCTCGTCGCTGAAAGACAAGTTTTCTGCCGGTATGTATTCACGAGTCTGGTTTTCCCTTGTGATGGATACTTTGGTGCATTTCAGCATTAGTCCTTGAGGGATATCGACTCCACTGATGATCATGTTGATATCGTGTTGAAGTTCTTACTGTTCGGTCTATTTGTTAGAATCCCTATTTCTGAATTGATTCTTGGTTTGTTTGCTCAAAAATTCTCGA
>AWOL01S0004457.1:0-36352 GCA_000715115.1 Nicotiana otophora
TATAGTCTGCTGTCGCTGACCACATAGTGCTCGCATCACCGCTGCTCCTCCAAGCTCCCAGAGTCAATAACCGCCCCTCCAACGCTTGGGCTTTATCCTTATTTACTTATAATATTATAAGTAAATAAATAATATTAAAATTTTGTTATTACACGCAATAATTAAAATTTTTTATTTTATTTAAGTAAAATATAAAAATAAAATTTAAAAGTACTTAATTTTTTAAATATAAGTTAAATATATTAAAAATCATTCAACAAATATAAAAGCATTCACCCTTAAAGTCATTATATATTAGAAAGCTATCCTAAAAATAATAAGAAATATTTATACATTAATATCTTAAGTATTAGGTTTAAATATTATTTTGGTATATACTATATTTTGTTAAGGTTTTTTATTGTAAGAAAAAAGTCAAAACTGCCTCTGCTTTTGGGAATAAACTACTTTTTTCTGCTTCTCAGAAACAACTTCTACTTCTTCCCAAAAACACTTTTTTTCCCGAAAAAGCTTGGCCAAATACCTCAAGTTAGGAAAAAAAAGTACTTTTGAGAAAAAAATATTTTTGGCATATTGAGAAGCTTGGCCAAACAGGCTATTAATGTTGTGATATTAGCTGTATTCAACGACTGTTGTTCACATCATTATGGCGATCGCAACTTACCAATATATCTTATAGTTTAAGACAACAAAAAAGCAGAAAATTCTGAACCCACAAGTTTTTTTTTTGTGTTCTTAAGGAATTTAATCCTCTCACAGTTGTCCGAGGTTTTAGATTAATTCCTCCTAATATAGAACAGAATAACTATTCTATGATAGCGACACTTCAAATCACAGAACTTGGACGAACTCAAATGACGGAGTAAATCACACAAAATACTTACGTTGTTTGCCGAAGCCGAGCGACTATGACGCGAGACTTGCTCTCTTCTCAACTCTTTAAGAGCTAGAAGAAATGCTTCCATATATAAGCACAAAATTTTTACTCTTTCTAACCAACTAGGGACAATGTTCTTTTGTAAAATGAACTAATTCAAAATTTCATTTCCCACCATTTTTCTATTCACACCTTTTTTTTTTTTAATTAACAAAACCCCACAATTCTTCCTCCCACTTACCTTTCGCTCCTTAGGCCTTACCAAACATAAGCTGGAGTATATATCAGCAACTACCTTTATTTTGAAACACAAAAACAGCCATGTGCCGAAGACCTAACTACTTAAGTCCATAACATGTGATTTGCTGATGCATTGTCTTCTTTAAAATTAATACTAATAATTCATATCATTAACAGACATTAAGTATACTGTTTTATAATCTATGTTCATCAACACATGCTTTAGAATATAATATAAGTTTGGAATTGGGATGCCATTTTTCTTACCTCAATTAAAACTAATCTTTTATTAATCTTATCATCTAGTTCATGTACTTGATGGACTTATTTATTATAGACTTATAGGCTCGAGAAAAACATTGTTCTCAAACTTTAATTTCCGAAACAAAATGTTGGTTTGCTCCAAACTGTACAACAACATACACAGTGAAAATTAGGTTTCGGGAGAATAGACTATATGCAATCTTACCTTTACTTTGTGTGAGATAGAGTTACTATTTGCTATAGACCCTCGGCTCAAAAAACGCCTTGCTCCAACCTTTCCGAAACGAAAATTGACTAATGCAATACCATATGAAGTTACAAATAAGAGAAGTTGTTAGGAATTAATTTGAACAGCTGAAAAAGGAGAGGGGCGAATGATATGCTGTCTAAGATAAAGAGAGTGCTCCAAAAAAAAAAAAAAAAAAAAAAAAAAAAAAAAAAAAAAAAAAAAACTAGGAGAAAATACTACACGATAACTAGGTCAAATGTGTTTGCTAAGGGTGTTCCGATTTAACCTTTAATGCATATACAAAACACCAAAGGGCCAAATATACCACTCTACTCTCGAAAACGGTCTAAGAATACCCCTCGTTATACTATTAGGTTATTTATACCCCTGCAGTCATACTATCGTCCTGTTAGTCAATTCTAAATATCTCCTAATTAATTAAAAAGACCCATTACCCATACCCGAAAAATAATTTATTTTTGTAAAAACTGGAAAAAACTAAATTATTTTTTTACTAAAAACTGATAACAACGAAAATATTTTTTTTTTCAGTTTTTACAAAAAAACTGCTTTAAAAAAACTGAAAATATTTTTTAAAACAATATTTTTGTAAAAACAGGAAAAAAAAACTGAAAAGCAATTTTCTAAAGCAATTAAAAACTGAAAAAAACTGAAATATTTTTAACTAAAAACTGAAAAAATATTGCTTTAGAAAATTACTTTTTAGGATTTTTTTTAATATAATTTTTACAAAAATATTGGTTTAGAAAATATTTTTCAGCTTTTTAAAAGCAGTTTTTGTGTAAAAACTGTTTTTTTTTTGTTTTTTTCAGTTTTTAGTAAAAATAATTTCAGTTTTTTTCAGTTTTTTTTTTAAAAAATTGCTTTTAAAAATTGCTTTTCAGGTATGAGTAATGAGTCTTTTTAATTAATTAAGAGATATTTAGTATTGACCAACATGATGATGACACATGTCCCTCCGTTTAAATGAGGGGTATATTTGAACCCAAAATATGACTGCATGAGTATAGATAACCCAATAATATAACGAGCAGTATTCTTAGATCATTTTCGAAAGTATTGAAATATATTTGACCATTTACCGTATATAAAATAATGTCAACGAACGTGGAAGGTCACAGTGAATGTCAAACAAAGCACCTGGCAAAATCCAGAATTTGAACATTATTTTATTTTCCAATTGCCAAAACGAGTATATAGTTTGGGTGAATTCTACTTTTAATATGGTTCAGATCCATATGCTCACTGAACTACCTTCGTCTGGTGATTTTTCCAACGGTTGAATCTTGAATATTGTTGCAAATGTTATAAAATTCTTCTATAAGAACAGCCCCATCTCTTCATTTATTTACTTTTTCAGAAACTCTTTTAGGCCTAGAAGTAAGTCAGTAAATAATAGGGGATGAGAATAAAGAAGAATACTGAATGTCAAATCAAATCTTAGAAGCCGTTTGGACATAATTTTTTTCTTTTTTCCAAATTTTTGTCAAATCAATGTTTGATTATATATCTAACTGAATTTCGAAGACAAGTTTACAATTTTTTGAAGATGAGTTTTAAATTTAAAAAGTAATTTTTATCTCTTTTTCGAGTAAAAAATAATTTTCTCTCACAAATTTGTAATATTTTTTTAAGCGAAATTCATGCGCAAATACAATTTTAATATTCAAATAGATTTTTTTAACTTAACTTAAAAATTTACTTTTTTTTAATATTTTTTATTTCCAAACGCCTACTTAGACCGTAATCTGCAACTTCACTCCCGTTCTATTTACTCCATTTTAATCTTTTTTTCAATTTGCACAATGAATTATATTATCATGGCTTCCCTTGTTTATGGTCTCACAACAACATTGCTTTGTGTACTCTAATAAAATTAGGACTCAAAACTTAGAAGGTTTGTGGAATATTTTGGCAAAAATTTCCAAAGCTTTCAAAAGTTACTAGAAATATCTTATTAGGATACCGTCAAAAAGTTATATGCACCGCTGGCAGTGTAAATATTTTTGGATCAATTAGTTTTTTGGCGTTTTACAAATTTATTTTTAATTTTATGATCCTATCTCTTTTTTTTATATATGGAAGAATTACTTTTACACATAAGAGATCTAAAAAAGATATTTTCTTAAATTTAACATTGTAATAGGCCAAGAAGGCCTAAAACCTCAATATTTGTTGAGACTACAAACATAGTTTAACTTTTAGTTAATTAGTATATTAGATTATTAATTAATGCTTATAAAAAATTCACTCTTAATCTAAACTTATCTCATTATGGTAAATATCTGGTTTAGTGAAATAGTTCAGGGCTTTTAGCTTACCCATCAATTTTCTCTCTTTCATCTCCACTTTACCTTTTTCATGTGCGTCACGACTCACGACATTATTCACCACCAAAACCAAAACCAAAACCAAAACAAAAACCAATTCATTAATTGCAAAAAAAGAAATGGTTCGTCTTCTTCTTCTCCGAACATCAACATCAACATTGCCCCCAAAACCGGTCCAAAATCCAAATTGTCCGAAACCCATTCCCTTTTCTCCTCCTCCTTCTTCTTCATCAAACTTCATTACAGTTTCACAATAACAATGGTCGTTGAAGCTCATCAGCTATTTCTCCCAAAACCCCCTTTCTTTTCACCTTCTTTCCCTTCTCCACCCCCTCACTTTTCTTCTTTCCTCTTTGACCCTTCTTCTCTCTCTTTAGCTCTCTTCCATTCCGATTCCTCTATCTCTCTCTACCCTTCTTTTTCCCCTTTCTCTCTCTCCTCCTCCTTCCCTCCTCCTCAAACCACCCTCCCTCCGCCCGTTTCCTCCGCCGCATTCCTCCTCCTCCGGAACCCTAACCCTTCTACCCTCTTTCTCATCTCTTCTCCTATCTCCGGAGGCTCCTCCATTCTCCTCCGCTTCTACATCCTCAACGCCGCCCGGAAAAGTTTTACTCCGGCGAAAGTTGTGTGCAATCACAGTGATATGAAGTTTGACGGGAGTAAATTCGGGGTTGTTTTTAGGGTTTCTCATGGGGTTTCGCTGAAATTGGTTGGGGATGTCAATGTGTTTGCTCTGTACTCTATTTTGAATGGTAAAATTTGGATTTTTGCTGTGAAGCACCTGAGGGATGATGAGGTGAAGCTAATGAAGTGTGCTGTGATTGATTGTTCATTGCCGGTGTTCTCGATCAGTCTTTCGTTTGGGTTCCTGATTTTGGGGGAAAATAATGGGGTTAGGGTTTTACTCTTGAGGCCATTGGTCAAAGGAAGAGTTATTAAGAAAGAGAAGAAGAGTTTGAATGGTGGGTTAGAAAAAGATAAGATGGAGATAAAAAAGGTGTCTTTACGAAATGGGATGATTAATGGAATTAATGCTGAGATTTGTTCTGCTGATGGTAACAAATTCACTACGGAATTGAAGTTCCCTTCCAATAGTGTATTGGACGAAAACCGCACTGGATCAGGTGCTGAAATACTTTATTGTTTGCTGTCTTTTTGTAGCTATTTGAGAAGCTTAGGGTGGGGACTCCTAACTGTTTTAATGGTTATTGCTTTTAAATTGCTATTTTGCATTTCTGGTGATATGGACTGCTTAAGCCTGGATACAGGAACATGTATCTACTATGTTACTCAGGTTTTTACTTTGTTTAGTCCAGCATATCTTTGTATAAAATTGGGTAAGATCATAGTATTCCTCAGGGTAATTAGCTCCTTAAAACTTGTCTATGTACTCTATGTAAAAGCAATACTTTAGTGGGTAATTCGTGTATACATTGCTTGGATTAGTTTCTAAGTAAAAATAGCTGCCTAGAAAGGTTAAATAAAATGAACTGGTTTCCTGCTATTTATCCGCAACTTTAGCGACTGCTGCACCCCTCTCAAGACCCATAACTTCACAAGTCACGGGGTTTGACTTTCTAAATTGTCTTGAAAACAGTACCTTCTTAGTATGCTAGGTAAATACATCCTATTAGAATAGTCTGATACCAACAATGTCATGCTTGGGATAATTTGAGCTTCAGATGTGTTTAATTGATATAAGTATGTTATGCAGATATACAGAATTTGACGGATGTTAGATACTATCACATCTGTTAGAGAGTATAAGTAACACCCATGGATGATATAATGAGATGTTATCTAAAATGGTTTAGTTATGTCATACGTAGATCTTGCAATATTATAATGATTAAAAATGGTAAAAGAGGACCTAAAATCAAATGGAGAAAAGCAGGGTAAAAGATATTCAATTGATTTGGAATCAAGCAGACTTAACTAAGAACATAATTCAATATAATAATAGGATCCTTATAAGCGATACCAATTAATTAAGATTAGGTTTATTTACATGCCGGGTGTTCGTCAAAGCGTCACTTTATTCTGGTTAGAGACTTATATATTCGTATAGGGATAAGAGTGAGATGTACATAACCTCTAGTTTTAGAGAACTCTTCAAATTAGTTAGTATCAAAATGAAATGAACGTGAATAGAGCAGAATGGATACAAAGGATTTTTATCCCTAAATGTCTTCTCTGTAGCTTCAGTAAATAATATTGATCATTTTTTGTGATTTTGCTAACTTCCTGATCTTATGTTAGAAAGTAGTCATGTTATGGAGCTAACTTTCTCTTTTCTATCCATTGCATCTTCTTGATGCCATCAATGAATATGAAACTACTTACTTTTGTCAAAAAAGGGATTTTTATAGCACACCCTGAATAATTGCGATTGAGGCGCCATTGATTGGTTGACTTGTAACTGGTGTAATATTTTGTTTGACTTATCAAAGATACGGCTTTAATTATGTTGTGAGTTCTCTTTAGATGATACACTTCCTCCCTCCTCTTCCATTATGGATCTCTTTCTCTCTCTTATATATATATATATTGGCTTTAATTATGTTGTGAGTTCTCTTTAGATGATACACTTCCTCCCTCCTCTTCCATTATGGATCTCTTTCTCTCTCTTATATATATATATATTGGCTTTAATTATGTTGTGAGTTCTCTTTAGATGATACACTTCCTCCCTCCTCTTCCATTATGGATCTCTTTCTCTCTCTTATATATATATATATTGGCTTTAATTATGTTGTGAGTTCTCTTTAGATGATACACTTCCTCCCTCCTCTTCCATTATGGATCTCTTTCTCTCTCTTATATATATATATATTGGCTTTAATTATGTTGTGAGTTCTCTTTAGATGATACACTTCCTCCCTCCTCTTCCATTATGGATCTCTTTCTCTCTCTTATATATATATATATTGGCTTTAATTATGTTGTGAGTTCTCTTTAGATGATACACTTCCTCCCTCCTCTTCCATTATGGATCTCTTTCTCTCTCTTATATATATATATATTGGCTTTAATTATGTTGTGAGTTCTCTTTAGATGATACACTTCCTCCCTCCTCTTCCATTATGGATCTCTTTCTCTCTCTTATATATATATATATTGGCTTTAATTATGTTGTGAGTTCTCTTTAGATGATACACTTCCTCCCTCCTCTTCCATTATGGATCTCTTTCTCTCTCTTATATATATATATATTGGCTTTAATTATGTTGTGAGTTCTCTTTAGATGATACACTTCCTCCCTCCTCTTCCATTATGGATCTCTTTCTCTCTCTTATATATATATATATTGGCTTTAATTATGTTGTGAGTTCTCTTTAGATGATACACTTCCTCCCTCCTCTTCCATTATGGATCTCTTTCTCTCTCTTATATATATATATATTGGCTTTAATTATGTTGTGAGTTCTCTTTAGATGATACACTTCCTNCATCTATGGCCTGAAAGGTATCATCAAGAGTGAAGAAACTAAATGAGATGGTGATTTCATGGAAATTATCTGGTTCAGTTACAGTCTTGGATTAGCATATTTATGTTGGAATGATGGTGATGCTTTATTCCAGTTCTACCTTTACCTGCACAGGCACTGAGAGTATTTTTTGAGTTTATTATTGTATTGAGTTTCATATACGTTTAAAATATATATTTTGAAATGTGAAAGGTTGAAGTAGTTATTTAGAAAGATGTCAAAATCGACCTTGAGATAATGTGAACTAGCATTAGTTATATTTTCTTGAATTTTAGGAGTTAGGATGCAGAAAAAAGTTCTGTTAAAAATATTGGTAATGTTTTTCAAGATGGATGACAGAAGAGAGTAGGTCAAGTATTTTGGGATGGAGGGGGTAACTTTTCTGTTCCAAACAATAAACCAACAGGTTAGGGTTGCAATATTTTGTCCTTATCCGCCATTTGTGACAGACCCTCAAATAGTACAAAACAAGTATGACACCAATGATTTGTATGATGTCACTGTTAAAGTCATAGAGTGCGGTGTGAATTAGTTGAGCTAATGACCGAACTGAAGACTTTAGTCCTAATTTCATTCTTTGAATTTTGGTGCCGAACACTTGGCATTCCGTTTCTTGGCATTCCCTAGTTGCTACTATTTTCATGTCTGCTTCCATCACCATTTTTTTTCCCTTTTTTACTTTTATTTGGGCTGGTCTTGTCTTAATTTGTGACTAAGGTACCTCTGCTATTTTTGCTATTTTAAAAATGTAATAATGTATCATTTACAACTTGCTTTAAGTTTTCTGTGATTTCTCCGTCATATTAAGATCTTGAAGCTCTAATTTTGTCATTTCCTACAGCTGCTGATTGTGCATTCTAACTTGCAGCAAAGTTAAGGTCTGTGAGACTTAGACAAGATTCCAGAGAATGGATTGCAAGCTTTGTGGCATTCAAGAGCAAAGATGATAATTTCGAGTCAATCAAGATGCCGGCTAAGTCAGCAAAAGCAATTGGCATTCAGGCCTTGTCTTCAACCAAGTATCTGATCTTGGACTCTGAAGGAAATCTTCACCTCTTGTTCCTGGCAACTTCTGTCCAGGGATCAGAGACTCCTTATCACATGAAACAGTTGACTCACAACATGAAAGTTCGAAAGCTCGTTGTTTTTCCGGATTCTTCTACAAGTATAAGCCCATCCCTTTCAATTCATAACTTTGTGTTCATTTTGTTCTTTTTGGGTGATGTAACGCCGTGTTAGTTTACTAATATCTTGCTTCAGAAATTTATATAAAAAGGTTATGTCATAGAATATCAGCGTTCTCCTTTAGCTTTATCATGAGAATAAAAAACTCTGTTCTGTAATGCCATTGAAGGTTCCATCTTTTCAGGATCACAGACTGTTTGGATGTCAGATGCACTCCATACTGTTCACATGATGGTGGTGACGGACATGGATACTTCTGTCAGTCAAACTGACAGCAAAGACCCTGCAGAGAAGCTTGTACATACTTCAGGTATTGTTTCTCATGTATTATCATGTTTCTAAAATAGGAGAAGCATTTTATATCATGAATTATGCCTTTAATATTTCTGATTCAGTTGCCTATTAAAATGATATGTAACACCAAATATGCACTTAGTTCAAACTTCGGACGGTTTTACATGTATGAGGATATGCTTAAATGAAGAATATTCATTTGTTTATTTTAAGATTGCCATCCTTGTATTATCAGCTCCCTTTTTTCTATTGATAATGCATTGTGCTATCACAATCCAAGTGGCATTTAGGACTTAGGAGGGTACATGGGTTATTCCATTAGATTCCCAAGGTGCTCATGACTATGTCATATCAAAAGTGCCTACAAAGTTCATCAATACTGTATTTGTCTACCATCAGGTGATTGGTGGTTTGGTTTTCAGTGAGCATCGTTGTTATCTTCAATGGATCTTCTAGCCAGATAAATCCTGGTCTTTCTTTTTCCTCCCTGAGTTTTTGGATCCTCTTAAGAGTATAATCATCTTATTCGTAGAGCATCTCAGTCTTTCAATAATTCTGCATGTTTATTCAACTTGCAAATGTTCTGTTCCTTGAGGTTATTCCAAGAAGGATGAATTAATTTTATTAAATACGTGATTGGTCTTTTCTGACCACTGATCATATCAGTACTGATCATTTATAAAGTTAGAGCTATTAGCAACTTAAGTAACTGTTCTCTTCTTTTACCTTTATGTAGTCGTGCAAGCAATATTTTCCAGTGAAAAGGTCCAAGAAATTGCAGCTTTGGCTGCGAATACAGTATTGCTTCTTGGACAAGGTATGCACAACTAAAATTATATCTGGAGCATGCATCCCTAAATTTTTTCCTACTAATGACAAGAGTAAAAATTCAATCAAGGTAGTTAGCGTGCTTGAATAAAGAGTATTGTTCAAATTCAAAGCTAAACTAACATGCTTGAGGTCATCCATTACAAGGTAATTCTTTCTTTTGTGCAACTGTTGGTCAGTTAGTTTGACCTTTTTAATAGTAGTTGACTGTATTCGGGCACGTTTTTGCCCCCTTTTTTAACGAAATTTATTACCTTACCAAAAAGTAAATAATGACAACATTCTGCCTGTTCGATTTATTGAGTTTCATGCTCGAAATAAATGAGTTGACTTTTTAAATATTAATTTACAACATCTGCAGGTGTAATTTGTTGATTTATATACTAGAAGCATTAGCCCTAGATATTGCAGTCATTGGCGGAAACAAATTCTTTGTTATAAAGAACTTCTGCTGATCACGCCCTCTGTTATTTGCAGGAAGCATGTTTGCATATGCAATTTCCTAGAGATGCTGAGTGGTTCTTTTGGGTCGGTGAGTCCTCCCCTTCTTAACATATTTTTTCTACCAGTATTTTTGATTTTCTGACAAGGTGATTTCTTATGGGCATCGGCAGAAATTTCTTTGCTTGATTGGTGTCAAAAAGATATTTACATGAGCTATCTTACACATAACTATGAAGTTATTTTGTTTGCTCGTATGAAGAAATTTTTTCATGTTTACAGTGCTTTATAAACTAAATTCATACACCCTTTAGCTTTTGAAGACTTGGAAATATAAACCTTTTCTCGTATCCCTTTTTTTTTTGCAGGTTATTCATGTTTCACATTTGGATAGAAAAGTAATGCCAATTGGGTGGTTTTGCTGGAGTTCTCTTGTGAGAGCAGTAAGTATTAGAAGTGATTTGTTTATTATAAACGCTCCTTCTTTAAGTTTTAGAACTTGGTCATCTTCATTTGTTTCATCTGGCTATTGTACTTCTTTTGTGGGTATTGAGCAGTTTTTGGGCTGCAGTTGTCAATAGCTATCAAATGGTTCATATCAAGTGAAGGAGACTGAGCTCTTGAAGTAAGCATCTTGATCTTTTCATTTCTCACTATCTCTACCAGATTTAAAAACTTTTCAGTATCTGGGAGAGATGTATTAAGAAATTAAAATTAATATTCAAAAAAACCGACCGAAATCGGTCGGTTATTTCAATTAGTCATTTTAAAAAATCGACCGACTTCGGTCGGTTATTTTCCCGCGAAAATACAATTAAATAGTACAAATAAAATAAAAAAAAGTCTTAAACCAAAATGTGCCAATGGTCTAGTGGTAGAATGGTATCCTGCCAGAGTACAGACCCTGGTTCGATTCCCTGACAATTCATTTTTTAATTGCATAATTACAAATACCGACCGAAATTTAGGTCGCAAGTTCGCGATTAACTTCGGTCGCTATTATTACCGACCAGCCTAATTTCGACGGATCTGTCGGAAATCGGTAAATTTTTTCAGTTTTCCGACCGATTTCGGTCGGTATTCCTGGACGGTTTTAGGTAGTTTTCTAGTAGTGATTATTAATACTTCGTATCTCAAAAAGCTAGAAAAATAGAATTTAAATAAAAATATATCGTATAACTTTCTTTTAAAAATTTAGGCCTCATATTAAACTTTGGCTTTAGGCCCCTCATATACTTGAGCCGCCCCTAGTGTGGGATTAAATTCATACCACGTTTGGTTGAAGGTATAAATTTATCACGGAATAAATTTATACCATCAACCAAACATGGTATAAATTTAATCCCAATCTTAATACAGTATAACCCACCTTATCCTATCAAACTTGGGATTATATTATCCCACTTCTCAGGTGGGATAAATTAGTCCATGGATTATAATCCTAAAATTATAATCCCGGAATAACTTAGTCCGCGTACCAAACGACCCCTTAGGTATCCTTTGGTTTTAAGTAACAAGAAATTTTAATCTCCATAAAATTTTGTGTTACTTATACAACATTATTTTTTTTAAAACTAAATCTTGCATTACTAATATAATCTTCGTATAACCAACACCACATTGGTTTTTCGCATTAAACTCCACACAAGTACTTATACGAAATTTAAAACCAAATGATGGAATTCCGGTATAACTTTTATGTTACATGCAATAGAATATGGATTAAGAATATGTGTATTAGCAATACATGGATATGAGTATCTAAAAGCAAAACGCCCCTTAGATTAGCTAATTTCCACGTAAAAACACATGTATTATTAGTTCACTACGTAGCAATCCTGCTTTATTATTTGTCTTTTAACAATCCTTACGTTATTATTCATCGCATATTTAATCTCTATATTTTAATCCTTGCATAACTAGACTTAGTCATGTAAATAATAGTAATTATTAAGTCATAATTTTAAATTATGTTTGTTTTCATTATGGTTTACTAATAATATTTATTTTATGCGATTTTATTATCTTTATTGCTGAATATTTTAGTACAATTGCATGACTCATCTCATATTTATGTTATTTTATTGAAAACACCTTATATAGTTATGTCTTACTAGGATTTTTGAAATATTTGGAGCACAAATTTTACGTTTTGTACTTTGAAGACTTTATGAAAAAAACCGAAAAAACCCGAAAACCCGAGAAAATCCGAGATTAAAAACCCCGATACAATTGGTTTGGTTTGGTAATTAGAAAATCTGAACCAACCCGACTTATGTACAACCCTAGCCACATGTAATAACAACAACAACAAACCCAGTAGTTTCCCTCAAATGGGGTTTAGGGAGGGTAAGATGTACGCAACCTTACCCCTACCACTGGAAGGGCAGAGAGACTGTTTCCGATAAACCCTCAGCTAGAGAACGACTGAAAAAGAAAAGGTAAATGCAACAAGTAGGAATGGCATCAAGATGAAATAAGATCGAATCCAAGAATGCAGTCAAACTCTAGATGGTAATAGTCATCTATGAACAAAAGATATCATACTAACACTAATGCTAGCGAATTGAGTAAGACAGAGAAACGCTGACTACCTATGAACCTTCTACCCTAATTTTTGACCTCCACACCCTCCTATCTAGGGCCATGTCCTCAGTCAGCTCCAGCTATGCCATATCTCGCCCAATAACCTCTCCCCAAGACTTTTTAGGCATACCTCTACCCCTCCTGCTACCCACCGAGGCTAACCGCTCGCACCTACTAACTGTGGCTTCTATTCTTCTCCTCTTAATATGCCCGAACCATCTCAACCTCGTCTCTCGCATCTTATTATCCACAGGGGCCACTCTCACATTTTCCCGAATAACTTCATTTCTAATCTTATCCAACCGGGTATGCTCACAGATCCACATCAACATCCTCATCTCACCTACTTTTAGCTTCTGGATATGAGAGTTCTTGACCGGCCACACTCTGTCCCATACAACATAGTCGGTCTCACTACAACCTTGCAAAACTTACCTTTAAGTCTCAAAGGCACATTCTTATCACACAAGACACCGGAAGCGAGCCTCCACTTCATCCATCCTGCTCTGATACGATGCATGACTTCTTCATCAATCTTCCTGGTCACACTCTGCTCTGTACAACATAGTCGCAGAACTTACCTTTAAGTCTCAGCGGCACATTCTTATCACACAAGACACCGGAAGCGAGCCTCCACTTCATCCATCCTGCTCTGATACGATGCGTGACATCTTCATCAATCTCCCTATTACCTTGTATTATAGATCCAAGATACTTGAAACTACCTCTCTTGGGGATGACTCGCGCATCAAGTCTCACCTCCATATCCCCTTCCTGGGTACCGTTGCTGAACTTGCACTCCATGTATTCTGTCTTGATCCTGCACAATTTGAAACCCTTACACTCTAGGGTCTGCCTCCAAACCTCCAGCCCCTCGTTTAACACCATCTCGGGTTTCGTCAATTAAAACTATGTCATCAGCAAATAACATACACCATGACACCTCACCTTGAATGTGTCTCGTCAATGCGTCTATCGCCAAAGAAATAGGAATGGACTAAGAGTTGATCCCTGGTGCAACCCCATCATAACTGGAAAGTGTTCAGAGTCTCCTCCCGCTGCCCTAATCCGAGTCTTAGCTTCATCATATATGTCCTTAATCACCCTAATGTATGCTACTGGGACCCCTTTAGCCTCCAAGCATCGCTAGAGCACCTCTTTTAGAACATTGTCATATGCTTTCTCTAGGTTAATGAACACCATGTGCAAGTCCTTCATCTCCCTATACCGCTCCACCAATCTCCTCACAATGTGAATGGCTTCCATAGTCGAAAGTCCCAACATGAAACCGAATTGGTTCTCAGAAATGGACACACTGGTCCTCACCCTCACTTCAACCACCCTCTCCCAAACTTTTACAGTATGGCTTAGCAGCTTAATCCCCCTATAATTATTGCAACTTTGAATATCACCCTTGTTGTTATAAAGAGGAATCGTCGTACTCCACCTTCATTCATCGGGCATCTTGTTCGTCCTAAAAATGACGTTGAACAGCTTAGTGAGCCACTTCAAACCTGTCCTACCCGCATTCTTCCAAAATTCCACAGGTATTTCATCTGGCTCCGTAGCTTTACCCCTGTATATCTTACGCATAGCTCCCTCGACCTCCTCTACTCTTACGCGCCTACAATACCCGAAATCTCGGTGCATCTCAGAGTGCTCCAAGTCGCCCAGCACAATGTCCTTATCACCATCTTCGTTCAGGAATTTATTGAAATATGTTTGCTATCTTAGTCTAATCTGAGCCTCTTCCATCAAAATTCTAATTTCCTCATCTTTGATACATTTAACTTGATCCAGATCACGAGCCTTCCTCTCTCTCACCTTGGGTAGCATGTATAGCTTCTTGACCTCGCCTTTGCCCCCAACCTCTTCATACAAACGCCCAAACGCCGCAGTCTTAGCCGCAGTAACCGCTAAAATCGCCTCCTTCTTAGCCCTCCTATACCCCTCCATGTTCATCCTCTTCGCCTCCTCGTCCATGCTCTTTATAAGCGTCAAGTACGCCGCTTGCTTGACTTCCACTTTCTCTTGTACCTCCTCACTCCACCACCAGTCACCTTTGTGGCCGCCAGAGAAACCCTTCGAGACCCCTAACACTTCTCTCGCAACTACTCTAATACACTCCGCTATCGTGGTCCACATACAGCTCGCTTCCCCGCTGCTCCTCCAGGCTCTCATAGCCAACAACTTTCCCCCCAACTCCTGCGCTTTGTCACTAGTCAAAGCACCCCACCTGATCCTGGGTTGACCATACACGACCCTCTTCCTCACTATCTCCAAGTCCATCACCAATAACTTATGTTGAGTCGTGAGGTTCTCGCTTGGAATAACCTTGCAATCCATGCACACTCCTATCACACTTTCGGAGTAGATAATTAATTTGAGTCTCGGCAAATGAACTTCAGAATGTAACCAAGTGCTTCTCCCTTTTCAGAAAACACGAGTTGGCAATCATCAAATCAAAGGCTTTTTAGCACAGTCCAACAACGAGGTACCTCTTCCGTTCCTAACTCCAGGAAAATTAGCTACATGTAACATATTAACTAATTAACTAATAACTAATTCAGTCATACGGCATAACCAGAAGAAGTCACATATAACTATTTTCTTAATTAATTAATAATAAATAATTAAATTAAAATATTAGAAATTTTACTATATAATACTTAAAAATATTATTAATAAATTTAAACATTTTAATAATTTGAGTATTACTTTAAAAATATTTATATCAAGAATAAAAAACCACACATTGATCTATATTATATTAAAGGATGTAAATGGATAATAATATTAAATAAAGAGGAAAGTTAATGAAGGCCACATGAAAATATGAAATACTATATATTACGTAACGTAATAGCAATAATTAAAAATTCAACAATATTTAATATTAGAAATAGAAGATAAAGATGATTTGAACTTGAGATTAGATTAAAATTATGGTAAAACGCTCAAACTAAGGAAAAGACCACAAAATTAAAGTTTTACTAGATAAATAAAAATAACAATTGGATAACAAATTAAAATTTTAAGAATACAAAATAAATGTTTCATCTAGGTAATTTAGTAACGAAAATAAAAGTTAAATTTGTATCATGAAACTAAACGAGAAAGAAAATTTAATTGCACGTGATATAAAAATAATTATAAGAAAATACAATAGATTTAAAATATACTCCCTGCGTTCCAGTTTATGTGAACCTATTTCCTTTTTGGCCCGTTCCAAAAAGAATGAACCCTTTCTAAATTTGAAAATAATTTAGCTTAAACTTCCAATTATGCCCTTGATGAGAAGCTTTTATAACCACACGAATACTATGGACCCCTTTATGACATGTTTAGGACCACAAATTTCCAAAAGTTTTTATTTTTTCTTAAACTCTGTGCCCAGTCAAACAGGTTCAGATAAATCGGAACAGAGGGAGTAATAATTAAAAAACTTATGTATTAATATTTTAGACTAATTCAAAGTTATAACTTAAAATAAAATGTGATATTTTGATTATATAATAAAATATTATTATAAAAAACTAATTAAGATTTCATAATAGGGGTAAAAATATATCAAGAGGAAAATAGAGAGTGTCAGAATATTTATACTTTGAATTAATTCATGGATAAATATATTAAATAATTAAATAATACTCTAAGAATATTATTGATAGATTTAAATGATGAAAGATCTCTGAGTAAGAGGATAAATGTATTACAATACATTAAGTTTTAATCAAAAAATTATATTTATATCATTATCAAAAATGTAATAAGAAAGATATTAAATCAATTGGTAAGCTAATAAAAAATCATATGAAATTATAATAATATTAAGTAATGAATAATGCAACAACTATAAGCAAAGATTAAATAGAGATATGTTTTTGGTGAAAATGCAGAAGGATAAGACTTATTCGACTTTGAGGTAAAACATAAAGTGGTAAATAAGAACTTTGTTAAAACAATATATTCATACAAGACATATTACAACGTGATATGTTTAGTATTCTTTAATTGACCACAGAAAAAATGCAAGTACTAAGATCAAGGGGTTGGGTTACTACAGATATAAAAAAGAAAACATGTTATCCAGTACGAAATATGAGAAACGGTCTCATGTCCTTCTTGTTAACTGATATCTAATAATTATATGTAATTTTATTTGGAAGATTTAAATTTTAACGTAATTGCATATAATCTAAATAACCCAAATTATAATTTGATATTTGTCCGCGTGGGTACAAATACTAGTTTTTGAGAAGGAGAAGGAATATTTTTGTTATGAGAAAGATGTCGTCATGCCACAACAACCATATACTTCACAAACAATGCATTTATCAATAATTTGTAGATGCATTGAATAGTTACGGTAAACTATTCGTGTGGAATAGATTATGCTACACAGTCCTCTATGCGACCCTCTAACCGATCCAGTTTCTCAAATGGTTTTTCACAAAATATTTCTGAACCCTAAAAACACTAGCAAAGTTATACATTTTATCTAAACCATGGAAAAACTAAAAAATAGATATCCAACACTATTTTCATTCATAATACAATCGAATTGAATGTCTTTCATTAGCATTAGTATTGATTTGAGTTACTAACCTTTATGAACTATAAAACTTATTGGACCATCCAAAAATTATAAGCCCAAGCTTGAAATAATACGTTAAAAGATAAAACTATGAAAAAACTTAAGAAATATTTATAAACTACACTACCATAAATATTTTTATGTATTAAATATATTTCAAACTTCTACACATATAATGTCGGGTTGGTTTAGTTTCGGTTTGACTTTTTTTAGTTAAAGCCAAGCCAAACCAAATATGGTCGGGTTTTTTTTTCCAACACCAAACCAAACCATAATCGGGTTTTTTTTCTCGGTTTGACTCGGATTATCGGGTTGGTGCGGTTTGTCGGTTTCATTTGTATGCCCCTACATGTGGCTAATTTTAAGGCCGTCACTTGGCTTAAAGAGAGATTTTCCATCTCCTTTTAATAATATATAGATACTCAAACTTATTAAATTGTTTAAATTTATTAATAATATTTTAAAGCATTTTATATGAAATTTCCAATATTTGATTTTGTTAGTTATTATTAATTAATTAAAAAAAAGTTATATGTGCCTTTTTCTGGTTATGCCATATGGCTGAATTATTTATTAGTTAATAGTTAATTAGTTTATATATTACATGTGGCTAATTTTAAGGCTGCCACTCGGCTTAAGCAGAGGGCGTTTTCCTCTCCTTTTAATAATATATAGGTATAGATACTCGAAATTATTAAATTGATTAATAATATTTTTAAGTATTATATAGTATAATTTCCAATATTTTGATTTGGTGATTTAATTTTTAATAATTAATACTAAACTAATCATGAATTATTAGAGATATGTGACTTGTTATGCCATATGGCTGAATTAGTTATTAGTTAATTAGTTAATATGTTACATGTGGCAATTAAAAAATATTATTCAAGATATTTCAAAAGGGCTTAAGGAGAGAGTTTTTTTCTCTCCTTTTAATAATATATAGATAGTAAAATTTCCAATATTTTGATATAGTTATTTATTTTTATTTAATTAAGAAAAAAGTTTTATGTGCCTTTTTCTGGTTATGCCATATGGCTGAAGTAGTTAATAGTTAATTAGTTAATATGTTACATGTGACTAATTTTAAGGCTGCAGCTTGGCTTAGGGAGAGGGCTTTTTCTCTCCTTTTAATAATATATTGATGATATTGATATTGATGATATATAGATAGTAAAATTTTCAATATTTGGATTTAGTTATTTATTTTTAATTAATTAAGAAAAAAGTTATATGTGGCTTTTTCTGGTTATGCCATATGGCTGAATTAGTTTATATGTTACATGTGGCTAATTTTAAGGCTGCCACTTGGTTTAAGGAGAGGTTTAATAATATATAGATGTGTGCGTGGTGGCATGAGTTATATAGATGTTCTTATGATGGATTCTAATCTGGTTGAGATGTCATATAATTAATGCATCAGAAGTATAAGAAACATATTTAATAGCTTATATTGTGTTTTTGTTGGTAGAGAAGGTATTGGAGGATCTGAGTATTGGCTGTTGGGCGAGGTCAATTCATTCAGCAATTGATGCCCCCGTGCTGCACGATTGCAAAGATTCATTGTAACCACTGAAGGTGCATGTATGATGATATAAGTGTTCCTGCTCATTGCTACTGGAATCCTCAACATTGATATCAAAGCATCCATGTTGAGACGGGGCTTCTGCCATTGTTTTTGGATGTTAGCTTCTCTCTGTAATAAGCTTGTCAGAATTATGTATACTTAAGCTCTCATACTACATCGAATTCTTTAGCTTCTTCATAATTTTAGTCGAGAATCATCTCGAGGATGTTAGTTAGCGGGGTAACAATTTCCTTTGACGTTCTATCTTGATGCTGTATAACTCAACTTGGTGACTAAGTGGAATATAATATTTCCATCTATGACTCCACCGCTATGCTTAATTTCAATTTATGTTGAGAAAATGAAGTTTAAACTGTAACTACCAGGTAGAGAATCATGTGTGTTACCACTTTACAATGAAGAAAAAGTAATCGAGGCTTTTGTTTCTTTGTTTCAAGTGTGGTCCGGGTGAGTTGTACAGCAAAGATTCTTCAGACATGTCTGTCTTTTGACTGTAAACAACTGAACAAGTTGGGGTAAATCAATATTCAAAATTACGGACAGAAAATAAAGTTGGATTCTCATTTCCACTAAAGAGTTGGGAGCGTACAAATAATTATTTCCTTTTGAGTGGCATTTGGCCTGATATCCACTAGTTTAGATGCAGATTTAGCTAGAGTTTTGTGAATTCAATCGAACTTCTCAAACTGTGCATTCATTAGAATCGTGTAAGAAACATTCATTACAAAATGGAAAAGTGCGACAGTCGAAAATGATCAACATCTTTTTCTCTTTTAAGGATCAAATGACTAAATGTAACATGAGACAATTGAATATCTATCTAAACTGCCATATGAAACCTACCTTGCATACACTTGAGACAAAACCTGACAATGACTATGTGCCCACAAGATAATGGACCTACCCTCCCTCCTAGTAGCCTACCCCTAATTATTACGAGGATGATCTTGACATCTTCACATGTATTCATAGATGTCCACAAATATAACTAAATCTTTTTTTTTTTTCAATATCCCTCTATTTCAATTTTACTTCTTGAAACTAAGGACCCGTTTATATATATATATTTTAAACTTGTCTTTATATTATTATTTGGCTATATATTTCATTGAATTTTTGAAGATGAGTTTAAAAAAAAGTCTAAAAATGAGTTCCAAATTTGAAAAAGTGGGTTTTACCTCTTTTTCAAGTAAATAATGTTTTCCTCTCTCAAAACCATAATATATTTAAGTGAACTACAAGTTCAAACACAATTTTAATTTTTAAATACTTTTTTTCAACTTAACTTAAAAATTACTTTTTCTAAATCTCACAATTTTTATTTCCAATCGCCTGCTAAATTTCATCCTCTCACGATATTCATTATTCTCCTTTCTCTTTCAACACAATCTTTCCAACTCACAATGAAAATAACCCAACACTGAAATTTTATCCCCTCCCAAATATCTCAACGATATGGCCATCAATTGGATTTTCTCGCCTAATATATGTCTTTATTACACTTTTGAAATTTTATTGAATTAAAGAATTTTAATTTGCATAATAAAGAACTTTCATCTCTTAAAATTTTGAATGTAGCAAGGCGGGTATTTCCAACTGTCCCTTTCAATGTTGGCTGCTTCAATTACAAAGCATTGCTAGGTTTATTAGGAACTTTTTGGAGACTAAACAATAGTTTCCTTTTCTTTTACTTTTTTCTTCCAAATATGGGGGAGTATATTGTGGATTCAAGAAGGTGAAAAGCTACATCTTGATGCTCTTTCATCTGGTGGATGGTGTTGGAGGAATTACTAGTGCTATTGAATTATATGTTAGGAGAATATAAAAGGCAACCCGATGTACTAAGCTCCCATTATGCGCGGGGTCCGGAAAAGGGTCGGACCACAAGAGTCTATTACATGCAGTTTTACCCTATATATGTTAGGAGAATACATATTTTGGTATATCATGCAAATAAGAAAATCAACGGTGGATGAAAAGCCAATCAGGCCAAAATACTAACCCGCCCGCTTTCATAGAATAATATTATGGTGCATATTGGAAGCGACGGTATATATTGTTTAACTAAAATTAAAAAAGAAGATTAACAAAATCAAGATTGATTACATTCATCTCATCTACAGAAGGCTATATCATTTGTACCAAATATTAAGATGGACCACAATGCATGTCCCAACAATACCATTTCAGCCCCCTAAATTGGGAATTGAACAACAAAACGGTGACCCATCAGAAAAAGAAAGATGAACAAATGGTCATTAATTATGATATAAACCAAATTGTATGTCCAGTACGGGGTATATTTACCTACTCTAGTTCACTTAGTCACCAAACTTCCTCTCCATTTTTTATGTAAAATCAATATCAGATTGGACCTCTCCTTAAATTTTATTTGCAGATAAACCAAGTATTCATCTGGCCCACTTTTAAACCTCATAATTTTTTCTTGTTTTTTCAAAAGAGGGTGTGGGTTGCTTTCAAATTGGAAATTTAAATTTGAAATCTCTGAGGCTTAGTTTTTGGAAGTTACTTGTTGCGCAGCTGCTATTTTAGCATCTTTTTTTGCTGATTCTACAGTCAAAAGTTCTTTGAAATTTATATATCCTCCTTTCTTTTTATTTAAAAAGAGAACAACTTTTAAAGACCACCCAAAATCTTCATTATTATGAAACTAGAACCTAGCATGGAACAGTCAACTATTGGAAGTTCAAGAAGAAGAGATGATGGAGACTTCAACTTAAGAGAATGGACTCTAAAGGCCAAAATTAGCAGAGAAAATACCAATTCAAGAAGATTTTCAGCTTCTTATATTAGAAGTTTCAGAGAAGATGCTAAGTCTTTTAGATCAAACATATCTATTTCAAGTACTGCTTCTTCCCCTGGCTACACCTTAAGAGGTAATACAACTAACACTATTTCCCTCTTTCCTCATCATTATTGTTTTATACTATTTTCTTATAAAGTTTTAATCTTTCTTACAGAAGAAATTGACCCTTCAACTTATTCTTTTACCACTGCCCTTAAAGGTGAGTCTTTTAGAATATCAGTTAAAACTTTTGTCTTTTACACATGCGAATTCAACATCTAGCCTCAATGAGTTCAGAATGCGTGATATTTTAATTACTTTAGCATATGTGTATTTTCAAATGGGAGCCTTGGAACAACAATATTGTTGTCTCCGTGTGATCTATATGTCACACATTCTAGCCGTGGAAGCAGCCACTGATGTTTACATTAGGGTGGGCTGTATGCATCACACCCCTTGGGATGCTGCCGTGAACGCGGGATGCCTTGTGCACCGGGCTGCGCTAGCATATGTGTATATTGTTTGAGCCAAATTCTTCCATTTTTCAACTTCACAGAATTTTTGGTTTGTTTGTTTGAGTGCAGCATTGCAGGCAAAAACAATATATAGTTGGGAATACATGTCACCAGATGGATTGGCTCTAAATTCCAAGTGGAATGAGGCTGAGAAATATATCTGTAATCCCTTATCAGGAGAAGTTCCTTTGGAATGTCTATCTGCAAAAACACTAAGTGGGAGATCATTTCGCCAATTAACCAGCAAAATCACCATGTCTGCACCTTTGATTTATCCTTCTCAATTTCAGACTCGACAATTCCAAACAAAACCTCCTACAAAAGTAGTAACTCATTTGCCTACACATGAAGTTGAATTCCAAATTCCAAGCAAAGGTCTAAACACTTTTTGTCTTTCCATTTCTTAGTTACTATAATATGTTAAATTACATATAACTTAAATTATGTCATTTGTTGGACTCAGGTCGCTTACTGTTTTGTACATTTTATAATTATTTTAGAGAAGAAGGGTAGCATTACTAGAGATGTGGGAATACAGAGTAGTAATCCAGCTTACATAAATTCAAGGAGTCCAAGTCCTGCTCGTACTCCATCCATTGAGGAAAGATCTACAAAACGGTGCGAAGCAGATGCTGATGATTCACCTATGACTACTCCTGAATTAAAATCTGAGAAACTGGTACGTAATATTTTGGTACTTTCTACGATAAATTCCAATAATACTAGTTAATTACTCCAATGTTTGCATGGTCTATATATCTGTAACCTCCCTGTACTTTTAAGCGAACTTACGCATAACTTGATCACTTCACTTAACCATCATATTATTTTGAGTTTAACTAATACGACTAGTAATAGTGTAAATGACTTTTACATTGTCTCGTTATTTAAAATTGAAATGTCAACTAGTGACCTAGAAAATAAGGTAAGCAGCCCTGATAACTTATAAATTCTTTTCCTTGACTAAGTCGAATAAGTGGCGTAGCCACCCAATGCCCGGGTAGTCAAGCGCCCCCCTTTTGCCAAAATATTATCCTGCATATAAGTTAAATAATATTTTATTTTATATGGTTTTTTTTATATATATATATATATATATATATATATATATATATATATATTATATATATATTATATTTTAAACATTCTTAACACGGTTGAGACAGTCTAGCGGTTCAGTGTGTTCAAAGTGACGTTTTGTTCCAGGGTTCAAAGTTCGGTCGATTTGTTTACCAAAACTAAATGGAGACCATCATGTGTGGTCGATTTGATTCTTTTTCAATCTAAATTTTTTAATAAAACAACTCTTAAAACTTAAAATTTGTATAGAAATAAAAAACTAATCTTAAAAGTAATTTTTAACTAAAAGTTATTTCTTAAATAAATTTTATAATTTAAAAATCAAGCTTTACAAAAATTTCTTCAACAAAAGCTCTTTAGAAACTACAAATTCTCTCAACTCTCTATTTCCTTTGGTTTTATGCTTACTTTTATTATTAAAATTTCTAATGTTATTTTTTGTTATTTTAATTTTGATTTATAAAATTATAGTTCTATTAATTTTTTTTATTGTTTAATTAAATGTTGGGTAGTTTGATTTAAAAATTTGATACACCATTCATGGATAAAAAAAAATTATGACTTATTTAAAGTTTAAACATCCTTGGCGAAATTCTTGGCTACGCCACCGAGTCAAAAATGATACTCCCTCCGTTCTAATTTATGTGAACATGTTTGACTGGACACAAAGTTTAAGAAAAAATGAAGACTTTTGAAATTTATGATCCTAAACAAATTAAAAAGGATCATCCTTTTTGGAACGGACCAAAAAGTAAATATGAATAGAGTGAGTAATACTTTTCGTACTAGGTGGGGGACTATACAACTAATTGGTCCCTAGAGCATCGTTCACATATATTAAGTACCATGCACATGCAAAAATGACATTACTTGCATTTGTAATTGTGGGCACTAAATAAGTTCTTGTGCTGCTTCTTGGAACGAGTGAGACATCGTAGCTTTCAATTAATTTTTTCCTTTTTATTTTAGTTTGATTTTGTTAGAAATGGTTATTAGCTGTGCTTGTAGAGGAAAAAAGTCACTTTAGGAAGCCAAAAAAGTTATGCGCTCCACCGAAAAGATTCTTTAGGAATTGTCATCTTCTCAACTATACTTCTCAATAATTCATGCAAGAAAGAAAAGTTTCTTTCTAGTACCATATCGGCATCTCCTTTATCAAAGTGAATTTAACTTATATAAAATTCTTTTATACTATTAATGTATTTTAATTTATTATTTTTCATGTTATTATAGTAGAGCATAATCACTTCTTCTTTTAGGTGGCTGAACTTGTGTAAATTAGAACTGTATTATACAGCTTATCTCACCTTTTTATTCTTTTCTTCTTTCCAGCTATTTTATACTCCGATAACTGTTAGTTTAAGATTCTTAAAAGATCCTAAGAGCTTTACCATTGCCTTGTATCATTGTCACCTTTTTCAGGTAAAGCATCTTTTTCCTGCTAAAAGAAAATGTGTAAAACAAGAATTCAATGCACCACAGTAAAAGATACTCGTATTTACACAAATTGAGTCACTTATAACGTAATTAAAGGTAAATCTCTATAACAACAGTAATAGGTAACCTCGTTAAAATAGTAAGTAATCTGCTGCATGCAATAGGTTAAATTATATCAATGTATATAATTTAAGTGCAAAGAAAAATAAGGATATTGTTTATGACACGAGTTAAGTAATTTCCCAATCGAAGTGATATTGTGGATTGAGTTCAGAATCACATGCAAACATTAGAGATGGTGACATTGAATGTAATAATTTGTACGTGAAATGTTTATAGGTGGAAGTGAAAGAAACAAGACGAGAAGAAGACACAAAAAGAAATGGGGAGCAGGTGGAAGAGAGAAATACTAATAATTACAAAGGGAAGCAGAGCAGTAGTAAGAGCAGGTACAGGGAAATTGGTGCAGGGTGCTTGTCATGGAGGAGTTTATGTATGAGAGAAAAAAAGCATAATAGTACTAGCTGTAAATCTATAAGGAAGAAGAAGAAGAAAAACAACATTTTTCTTTGCCATATAAATGGATGTTAAATGGAACAATATTATGTCCTTGCTTTTGGATAGAAAGATTCTTTCTTTCCCTTTGATCAGTAGTACTATAACTTGTCTCTTCTCTATTTCTCTCTTGTTTCTTAGATACTACAAAATCTATTAGAGGAACATGAAAGTGCAATCATGAATTGCAGCAGTTCAGAATAGGGTCATGCATTTTTTTTTTTAATTAATCTTTTTCTGTTTTTTGCCTTCTAAGTATGTTATGTACTTATGTTCTTTAATTTCTCTTTCTTGTTACATAATTTTGTTCTGAGTAAAGCTGACAACTTGACTATCACGTGCATGCATGCTTCCGTTAGAAACCAAAATTCTGTGCTACGGGTGTAAAAGAATCTATTCAAACATACTGTTGCTTTAACCATGTCCAATTATTGCATGGTTCGTGATTGCGAAACTGATATTAATTGAGAAAGATACTCAAATTAAAAAAGAAAACACCAATTGATATTGTTAGGATCGGGAACCCGGGTAGTGCGGAATTTAGCCAAACAACGGTATAATGACAATAACAAAGACAATGGAAGTTGATAACAACGACAATTAAAGTAGATAAAAAAGACACAAATTTAACGTGGTTCGGTCAAAGTGACCTACGTCTACAAGCGGAGAGGAGCAATTTACTATAACAATAAGAGTACAAAAGAGAATACAAAATTAGAGTAAACACTCTAATTAATCCCAAATACCCTAAGAGAATAACCTCACAAGATCACTCCAAAGAAAGGGTTAACACAAGTGCTTCCCAACACTTAACTCTCATACAAAACACTCTTAATAAAGGATGAAAGGAAGAAACAAGAATTGAAGACAAGTCTTGTTGGTGTATCTAAAATGAACTAATGGCCTTCCCTTTTATAGCAAAAAAGTCTTGACCTCTTAGGTGTAAAAGAAGAGATACAACTTGTGCAAATGATGTCCAACACACAATGCAATATTTTTGGGTCCCAAAGAATATTGCCAACAAAGTATACACTTTGCAAAGATGCTTATGCTTATGTGAGATGGACTCCATTTGACAAAATAATGGCCATATTATAGATATATTATTGCAGCAGTACTTTTATTATGAAAGAAGAGTTTATAAGAATGACTTTGTTGAAAATTATCAAACAGTTCTAACTAAGATTGATCTTGGCCAACACCTTAAAAGAACATATTTAGTACCTTAGCTTTACAGCGGTATATTGTCAAAACATCATAAGAGTTCTTGATTAATGTAACTTCACTATTCTAAGATATGCTGCAACTTGAAGGAAGCAATCATCTAAAGCTTGAGAAGAGGGTTAACGAAACCTATATCCAAACTCAACTTCATACTGGGTGCAAACCAAGGTGAATGCATCATGCATGTTGGAGACTACTTTATTAATTCACGAAAGTACTTCATATGTAAGAATGAAATACTGACGATTTTACTAGAGTAATGTAAGTAATTTATATGGCGTAAGTTTTTTGCATTGGTAGTGCAAAATATATTTATATAATTAAATCACTTGTAAGATAAAACTATATATACTCCAGTAACTAATGTGCTATCACATAATGTGCTATCAATGTTAAAATATTTACAGAAAAAGAGCCTATATATCATAAAGTACTCAAGACGTAAATGAGTGGTGCTGGTGGGTCCCCCGGTAAAGAATAGCCTACTTAAACATATGCAACTCTACTGTCCACTTGTTATTAAGAAAAAGAAGGGAAGGAAAATTATATAGGCGGGACCTAAGAAACATTTTCTTTTCGAGCATTTAATCCTGGTTTAACGAAATAGATTTAGTGGGACCTGCTCAAAGCCCAAACACTGGCTATGGGAGTGCTTTTACTACAGGTGGCAAAGTTTTAGTGGGACAATGATGATAAGGTACAATTTCATTTGGATCTTTCTGTTTCTTCGTACGTCTTCATAGCCTAATTAAGGACACTCATGTTTATCTTCTACTAATCAATATTAGTAATACTGTAATCCCTTCCCTGCATTAAATGGAACTGATGAGGCCGCCAGTACTTGTGGCTGCTGTCTTGTTTATGGACATCTCTCCAACTATCTCGGACGATCACTTTTAGTTCTTCTCTAAAGGTCATATGTTATATACTTAATTCTCTTCTTTTACTAAACACTCTCTTCTGTTACAGTAAAGGTAGAATAATAAAGTCTCTGTATGTAACATGGAATTTTATGTCGAGATCAAGAAGGGGTTGGGTTTGCACGCTTTAATGATCTAATGTTTGCTGTTATACATGAATGAAAGTAAGTATTTCATTGCAATAGTTCTGTAATTGATCAGAGTGATCTTTACTTTGGTTGTAAGGCAGTTCAGTACTGTTCTGGCATGTGATTGAGCTAAATCTTGAGATGGACTCAGTAAAATCACTGCACTAAATAAGGATTAGAATTAGCAAGTCAATTAGGAAGTGATATTACAATTGCTCGTTCAAATATGAGTTTTTCATTCATGAGACAACATATCAAAATAAGGCATGTAGCTGCACTAATAGCGTAAAAATTCTTTAATTGTCGGTGTATATCCTAGAAGCTAGCAACGCAGAATAATATTTTCATAAGCTAAAAAAGTCCCTAAAAGAATTGTTGGCCTTGGACGAATTATAGTCATACTCAAGCAAAACGCGCCATATATAATATATATTGCTTTCAGAATTCAGAAGTTGCATCACTAGAAATATTTAAGGACTTTGCAAAACATTTCACATTATAACACATTTTTATAGAGGCTCTCATACATGACACCCCACTGAGGCTTAGTAAATTGTAGGGTGTACTTCCATAAACTTTGTAGTTCATACAATTCGTTGATATCATACAAAATGAAAGTGCATTTGGTTCTGATACAAATCTTCTTTGGATGCAGAAGTTTATGTACAAGAAAGTTTGACATTTTCTCAATTCACAAAAATATATCAAAGGTCACTAGTAAGAATGACCATGCATTACTTTAAGGAACTAGTACAATGCTGAAAAAGATATAATGGTGTTGACTACAGTATTATTGGGAAGAGTTCATAGCAGGGGATGCATTCCACAGCCAGTTTTGCCTAAAATAAGTCATGTATATAAGGAGAAAAAAAGAATGCACCTCTTTGTATCCCGGCTTTCACATAGCACTCAGAGAAGAATATTTTGGACAGTGAAATCTGCACTGAACAATCAGGAGAAGCAACTGAGAGCCTTAGATTCTTACTTCCAAAAGCTCAATAATAGAACAGGAGCTTCCTCTTCGAATGAGATAGAAGAAATAACTGGCAAAAATCATCAACTTAAAGCAGAGAAATCACTGAAATCTTTAAATGATTTTAGTGGAAAAGCCCATGGAGGTAAGAATGCAAGCAATGCTATTTTATGGACTAACTTTGTACTATCAACTATATTGTTGTGATCTAGCAAACCTTATACTTATCTTGTTCAGGTGCAGAGTCAAAATTGCATGCTTTTTCGTCTTCTGATAACGAAACATTTGAAGAAGCATCATATTTTTCCATGAAAATGATCAACAGTGGTGGCAGGGCTAAGAAACTAAAACAGTACATGAAGTTAAAAGCTAAGGACATTGGCAGTTCAAACCAAGAATCATCTAGTTTTTACTTGATGTAAGACAACAACTTCCTATTGAAATTTTGCAACTGCTACTTTAGTCATGTATATATTCTAACTTTCTACCATTTCTAATGCGTTCTGCCTATCTTGATGCAGAGGAATACTGGCTTCTCTAAACATTGCAGTTTTCCTCTTCGAGACAGCTAGTCCAGTCAGGAACTCTGAAATAGGGATGCTTTCACTTCCAATGGTATATGGAGCAAAGATAAATCATTTGATCCTACTTGGCGAATGGTGGAGACTTCTGACACCAATGTTTCTGGTACAAGATTGAAAATTGGTTCGTCCTTAAATGATTGAATTGCCCTAGAACTGTATAGAAGTACAATTAGATTGTAGCATGGTATATGATAAAGAAGTTTTGTTACATAAAATCAGCTTTTGCTGATGAACCTAGAGTGGACTAGATTTATTCAAGATATACAGAAGTAAAACAGCATGTATAGCAACTATCATAAGGGAAGATATAGGTTACTGACTATGAGTGTAACCTCTATACGCTGATAGTATAAATGCTGGCCGTTTAAAAGATAATTACAGGTAACTACAGATTTAGTAACATGAACAATAAGACAAGTAACATTCTATAGCATGTTAATTTACGATGATAATGTAAAATTTTCATTAAATTATCGGTGACTATAGCTTAAATCCATTTAATTTAATTATTGATCTGCTATATTGCAGCACTCAGGAGTCCTTCACATAGCCCTTGGTTGTTGGGTGCTTCTTAGTTTTGGGCCTCAAGTATGCAAAACATATGGTTCATTTGCATTTTTCCTGATATATATTCTTGGAGGTATTTCTGGTAACCTAATCAGCTTTCTTCACACCCCAGAGCCAACTGTTGGAGGAACTGTAAGTTCCATTGCCATTACATCAGATTCTTTTTTTCTCATTTCAACCTATTTGGCATCAATTTCTGCTCTTGCCTTCCTCAGAAGTTTTGAAAATGTGGAGTTGAAGCATGTTTCTACATACATATATGTAAAAATGTAAATCTAAGTCAAAAATTGTATACTTCTTAGGGACCTGGTTTTGCTTTAATAGGAGCTTGGCTCATTTATCAAGTTCGGAACAAAGACATGATAGGAAAAGAAGGCATGATTGAGAAGGCGATGATGGTCACTGCTTTCAGCTTTGTGCTTAGCAACTTTGGGCCTATAGATAACTGGTTAGTACTACATTCAGTCTTAAATATTAGTCGTTTTGGCAAACTTGATTTGTTTTAAAATATTTGACTTTAATTATAATTGCAGGGCACATTTTGGAGCAGCTTTAATGGGAATAGCATATGGTTATCTTACATGTCCAACTCTTCAACTTAACAATGCAGCTTCAGAAAGTGGACAAAAAGAAGGAATCACATTGTTTAGACAATATTCAGATCCTTGTAAATCTCTTCTTTGCTTCTCAGTCTTCATTCTGCTGCTGGCTTCCTTGCTTTTGGTAATAGAACCTCCTCTCAACTCAATAGCTGAAGCTGCAGACAGGTTCTAAGCTGAAGCAGAGTGCTTAAAACCCCAAATACCTTATAAATAGGCGTGTTGTATATAGTTTTTGAATGTAATGAGTCTTTTGCAAATTCTAACTTATCGTCTGTTCAAATTTGGTTGCTCCAAAACAAGGAGTAACAACATTGGCTCTATTTATATAGGAAGAACCAAAAACCTAGGTTTATGCTTTTAGATTTTTTTTTATTATTCTTTGAACCTTAATAATTTCTTCGATGTTTATGTGCAAAATCATAAATTAAAATTGTCTTTAAAATAAAACAATAAAAGAAAGAAGAATAATATTGCAGAGAAAAGAGAAATAAGATTCTTATTAATTTTGGGATGATTTACAATGGGGTAAAGCCCCTCTATCTATATTTTCACGTGGCAGAACCTTCTCAGGGAATATAAGGTTTTCATGAGGTTGATCTTGAGCCGCCATCCAAGCACGAATACCTTCGTTTAAGAGAATATTTTTGGTGTAGAAAGTCTCAAATTCAGGATCTTCCGCTGCGCGAATTTCCTGAGAAACGAAGTCATAGGTACGTAGGTTCAGGCTAGACTGACTACTCCAAGAGCACTCATCCACCCTTAGTAAGCTATCTTTGGTTGCTAAGCAAGTCGGGTACTACACTAGGACGTGGATCGATCATGACGAGAATGGACTTCTCCGTAATGTACTGTAAATGTTATAGAAGAGGCAGAGTCCAATTCCCATCCCTTCTCGACCAGACGAAGGAGATATGAATTCCATTTAGGCGGGTCAGGGTTTGACTTGACCCTGTGTTCTCCCGGGTCAGAGACGAGAACTTGAAAGTGAATCATTCAGTGGTGGGGTGTTCATAGAACATAAGGCCTCGCTTGGAGAAAAATGACTTAGCCACAAAGTAACAAACTGTCTAAAAGATAGACATTTACTCTAAGTACAATTCTATTCATAACACTCCCCCTTGAATGTCTACTCAATAGTTAATGTATTTCGTTAAAACTTTAACTAAAATAAAACCCAGTGGGAAAAAATTCTAGAGAAGGAAAAAGAGTACATGTGCTTAGAAATACGCCTCTTGGTTGCCTCGTTAAAAACCTTGCAAGGAAAACCTAGTGGGACAAAATCTTATAAGGAAAAAAGAGTACAATGTGTATTAACTCCCCCTGATGAGAGCATCAATTCACATCCTTGAGCCTTCGCGTCCCAATCTTATACCAGCTTCTTGAAGGTTGATGTCGGTAGAGATTTGGTGAACAAATCAGTCATATTATCACTTGAACGAATCTGTTGCACATTGATATCACCATTCTTTTGAAACTCATGTGTGAAAAATAACTTCGGTGAAATATGTTTTGTCCTATCTCCTTTTATGAATCCTCCATTCAATTGGGCTATGCATGATGCATTGTCTTCATACAAAATCGTGAGTAGTGTGTCACATTTCAAACCACATTTGTCTCGAATAAGATGTATTATAGACCTCAACCACACACATTCTCGACTTGTTTCATGACTAGCAATTATTTCAACATGATTAGATGAAGTAGCCATGATTGATTGCTTAGTCGATCGCCAAGATATGGCAGTGCCTCCACATGTAAACACATAGCCTATTTGAGATCGAGCATTGTGTGGGTCGGATAAATACCCACCATCGGCATAACCAACAAGATCGGGACTGTATTCGTTGCCATAAAATAAGCCCATATCGGTAGTCCATTTTAGATACTGCAATATATGTTTGATTCCATTCCAATGTCTCCTACGAGGAGACATTAACTGAAAAAATTATGTCAGGTCTTGTAGTATTAGCAAGATACATTAGTGCACAAATTGCCATAAGATATAGTACTTGAGGACCAAGTAGCTCTTCATTCTTTTCTTGAAGTCGGAACGGATCCTTATTCATATCAAGTGATCGAACCACCATTAGAGTACTTAATGGATGTACTCCATCCATGTAAAACCGTTTCAATACCTTTTCTGTGAAGGCAGATTGATGAACAAAAATTCCATTTGCCAAATGTTCAATTTGCAAACCGAGAAATAATTATGTCTTCTCGAGATCTTTCATCTCAAATTCCTTCTTTAAATAATCAATTGCCTTTTGGAGTTCTATAAGAGTTCCAATAAGGTTTATTTCATCAACATATACGGCAAGTACAACAAACTTCGATGTTATTTTCTTTATAAAAGCACATGGACAAATGACATCATTTATATAACATTCCTTTAATAAATACTCACTAAAGCGGTTATACCACATTTGTCTTGATTGCTTTAGACCATACAAAGATCTTTGCAATTTGATTGAAAATATTTCTCGGGACTTTGAATTATATGTATCGGGCATTTAAAATCCTTCGGGAATTTTTATGTATATCTCACTATCAAGTGAGCCATAAAGGTAGGTTGTAACCACATCCATTAAATGCATGTCAAGCTTTTCATGGACAACAAAACTAATGAGATAACGAAATATTATTGCATCCATAACAGATAAATATGTCTTTTCATAATCGACACCAAGCCTTTGTGAAAATTTTTGGGCAATAAGGCGAGCCTTATATCTTTGTACCTCATTTTTCTCATTCCTCTTACATACAAAGACTCATTTATAGCCAATAGGCTTAACACCATTAGGCGTTTGGACTATAGGCTCAAAAACTTCACGTTTTACAAGTAAATTCCCATTCTGGCCAATCACGTCTTTGTCGACATTCTCCAACAGATTGAGGTTCAAAATCCTCACTATCTTGCATAATTCTAGATGCAATATTATATGCAAAGACATAATCTATGACTATATCCAATCGATTCAAATTTGTCTCAATATCGATTTAATTTATTGGTAGTCCCTTATTTTCTTGAGTGGCATGCTCAATGATTTCATCATGAATCTCAGGATTGGTTAAATTGTTGATTTCTTCATTAGGCTCTTTCGTAGTGTCATCTTGATCATTTATTTTTCTTTTTCTAGGATTTCGATCCTTAGAACCCAATTGTCTGCCACGCTTTAGGCGTGCTTTTGACTCACTAGCTACAACACTAGAAGATTGTCCAACAGGAACATTAATACGAATTGGAACATTCTCTGCAGGGATATGTGATTTTGTTATCCTTTTCAGATTTGTAAATGCGTCTGCATTTGATTTGCTATTTTCTGAAAGTGAATGATCTTTTGCACCTCTTTTTCACAGGCATGTGGATCAAGATGAGACAATGATGGATTTTTCCATAAAACTTTCCGTTTATTTTCACCAATTTCTCCTCCTAATTTTGGGAAAAATGCCTCATCGAATCAACAATCTGCAAATTGAGCATTGAACAAATCTCCCTTTAATATTTTGAGGTAGCGAATAATGGAGGGCGATTTAAACCCAACATATATTCCTAACCTTCTTTGGAGACCCATTTTGGTGCGATATGGCAGTGCTACAGGCACATATACTGCGCATCCAAAAATTCTTAAATGGGATATATAAGGCTCATGACCCAAAATTAATTGCAACGGAAAATATTTATGATAATTTGTAGGTCTGAGACGAAATAGCGTTGTTGCATGCAAAATGGCATGACCCCAACAGAAGTAGGTAGCCTCGTTTTCATGAGTAACGATCTTGCTATCAATTGAAGACGTTTAATCAAAGATTCTACAAGGCCATTTTGAGTATGAACATGAGCTACATGATGTTTCACTTTTATCCCAATTGTTAAGCAATAATCATTAAATGTTTGGGATGAAAATTCAGCAGCATTATCAAGTCTAATAGATTTAATTGGATTATCGAAAAATTGTGCCCGTAATCGAATTAAGACCATGAAATATCTAAACGACCCACTACGTGGGTGAATAGGTCCACAAATATCCCTTTGTATACGTTCTAAAAACGCATGTGACTCAACCCCAACCTTTGTTGGTGATGGTCTAATAATTAACTTGCCTTGATAACAAGAAGTGCAAGAAAATTCATTATTTAAAAGAATCTTTAAATTCTTTAATGGATGCCAATTTGAGTTTTCTATAGTTTTCTAATCATAATTGATCCAGGATGTCCCAATTGATCATGCCAAAGTACAAAAGTATTGGAATCAATGACCTTTTGGTTTACGATAGAATGTGCCTCAATTGCATTAATTCTTATCCAATACATGCCACAAAATAAAGATGGGAATTTCTCAATAACCCTAGTCTGGTCAGAGACATTTTTGGTAACGATGAGATATTCAAGATTATTCTCATCTATTGTCTCAGTATGAAATCCATTTCGGCGGATATTTTTAAAACTCAACAAGTTTCTCTTGGACTTGGAGGAGAATATTGTATTATCTATGATAGGTATTATTCCCCTAGGGAGAGTTATAGTAGCTCTTCCAGTGCTTTCAATTAGATTATTACTACCAGAAATTGTAGTAACATCTGCCTTACACATACTTAAATGAGAAAAATATTTTTTCTCTTTGAATATTGTATGTGTCGTACATGAATCAATTAAACAAATAGTTTTACAATTAGACTTTGATCCAAGTTTGCTTTGTGAGATATCCATATTTGCTTCTCATGATTTGACATACAAAAGAAATGTACGAATAAATAGGCAATTCTAATAAATTTGCAATAATAATAAATGCAAAATGATATTTATCATTAAAAAAGAAACTAAAACATCAAGTTCGATACGTAATATATAGTAACCATTATTGTATGCGGGTAGTGATTTTCTAAATAAAACCAATTAGTCTGAGAAGTAGTGTCAATATTAAGAGTAGCTAAAGAATAGTATAATTTTATTGTCAGTTCTACTAATAATCCCATATTATGCACTATAGTAATTGACCGATGTAATAATGACACTAAAACTTAGTACACAACTGTTCATATTAAAACAACTAAATTTTGGAAATGCTCCCAAGTTCCCACCCATTATATTCCCTATATTCTACAATTAAAAAACATACTTAGAAAAAAGTATTACTTGTCTAAAAATGGTATCTTGATATTTAATAGTAAATGGTGCAAAAGTTGTTTATAGGAGTAAAATAAAATTTAAAATTCAAGCAAGATAACAGTCGATATAAAGAATTAAGTACTAGTTGTTATAAAATAAAAGTAATTTAGTAAAACATGAACAAGACATGTTGTTATGAAATAAAAGCAATTTAGTAAAATATGAACAAGAAATGGAGATAGAGAGAAGGAAGAGATTTTCTTCTTCAATTGTGTGTATTTTCTTATCTATTACAAGGCCTTTATATAGGTATGAAAAGTGAAGAAAAATATGTCATTGAATATGTCATTAAGCATAGAAATATGTCATTGAATATGTCATTAAGCATAGAAATATGTCATTGAATATGTCATTAAGCATTTGACAAGATCATGGAGGAAGAGTAGACATCCACAATAATTTAATTTTTCTTATAACACTCCCCCTTGGATGTCCATAGATAATGTGCCTCGTTAAAACCTTATTAGGAAAAAACACTATGGGAAAAACATTCTAGTGAAGGAAAAAGAGTACACATGTTTAGAAATACGCCTTTTGGTTGCCTCGTTAAAAACCTTACAAGGAAAACCCAGTGGGACAAAACCTTATAAGGGAAAAAGAGTACAATGCGTATTAACGCCCCCTGATGAGAGCATCAATTTTCATCCTTGAGCCTTCGCATCCCAATCATGTATACTAGTTTCTTGAAGGTTGACGTCGGTAGAAATTTGGTGAACAGATCAGCCATATTATCACTTGAACGGATCTGTTGCACATTGATATCACTATTCTTTTGAAGATCATGTGTGAAAAATAACTTTGGTGAAATGTGCTTTGTCCTATCC
>AWOL01S0004458.1:0-42293 GCA_000715115.1 Nicotiana otophora
AAGTTCCCAAATTGTTACTCACACTTTAAATTTCCAAATATTTCGCCAGAGGTTCCTCTGTTACTGGGCCTAAACTAGTCCTAACAACATATACATGAACCAACGAAGCACCATAATATAAAAACAATGCCAACCGTGGCCTCACGAGCAATATATTACCAAAAAGATACACACTTAACATCAAATGCACAAATTATACATAATTCATATAGAACAATTTCATAGAATCGATTACATAGCTTTCCAAACAAATGAGGCTAGTTCTTCTTCATCTCTTCCTCGGCTTCCCAAGTGGATTCTTAGACTCTTTTGTCTTCTCCATAACACTTTCACGGAGGCCATTTCTTTGTTCCTAAACTTTCGAACTTGCATATCAGGCTCGCTGCGAAGAATCTCTACAATCATCAACATATAAGTCCATCATTGCATGACGAAACCCTGGATTTTAGGTGAACCTATACGAGGCCTTACTTCCTCCCCCTCTTTATATCATTCAACCTCGAATAAGGCTCCAAATCCGCAATTAGAAACCAATGTGATTCAGATGCTATAACACACACCAAAAGTTCCCAAATTTTTACTAACTCCCTAAATTTCCAATTATTTCGCCAGAGTTTCCTCTGTAATTTGGCCTATCCACCTACAAGATAAACCCAAAACAAGTCCTAACAACATATACATGAACCAACGACGCACCATAATATAACAACAATGCCAACCGTTGCCTCACAAGCAGTATATTAACAAAAAGGAACACACTTAACACCAGCTATACAAATGATACATAATTCACATGGAATAATTTCATCGAATCGATTACATAGCTTTCCAAACAAATGAGGGTAATTCTTCTTCATCTCTTCCTCGGCTTCCCAGGTGAATTCTTCGACTTGTTGGCTTCGCCATAACACTTTCACGGAGGCCACTTCTTTGTTCCTAAACTTTCGAACTTGTATATCAGGCTCGCTGCGAAGAATCTCTACAATCATCAACACATAAGTCTATCATTGCATCAGGAATCCCCGGGTTTTAGGTGAAATTTTACGGGGCCTTATATCCTCCCCCACTTAATACCATTCGTCCTTGAATAAGGCTCCAAAAACACAATTAGAAACCAATGTGATTCAGATGCTATTACACACACCAAAAGTTCCCAAATTTTGACTAACTACCTAAATTTCCAAATATTTTGCCAGAGTTTCCCCTGTAATTGGGCCTATCAACCTACCAGATAATCCCAAAACCAGTCCTAACAACATATACATGAACCAACGACGCACCATAATATAAAAACAATGCCAACTGTGGACTCACAAGTAGTATATTACCAAAAAGGAACACACTTAACATCAACTGTACAAATGATACACAATTCACATGGATCAATTTCATAGAATCGATTACATAGCTTTCCAAACAAATGAGGGCAGTTCTTCTTCATCTCTTCCTCAGCTTCCCAGGTGGATTCTTCGACTTGTTGGCTTCGCCATAACACTTTCACGGAGGCCATTGCTTTGTTCCTGAACTTTCGAACTTGCATATCAGGCTCGCTGTGAAGCATCTCTACAATCATCAACACATAAGTCTATCATGGCATCACGAATCCCCAGGTTTTAGGTGAAATTTTACGGGGCCTCACATCCTCCCCCACTTAATACCATTCGTCCTTGAATAAGGCTCCAAATTCACAATTAGAAACCAATGTGATTCAGATGCTATTACACACACCAAAAGTTCCCAAATTTTGACTAACTACCTAAAGTTTCAAATATTTCGTAAGAGTTTCCCCTGTAATTGGGCCTATCTACCTAACAGATAATCCATAAACCAGTCCTAACAACATATACATGAACCAACGGTGCACCATAATATAAAAACAATGCCAACCGTGGACTCACGAGCAGTATATTGCCAAAAAGGAACATACTTAACATCAACTGTACAAATGATACACAATTCACATGGAACAATTTCATAAAATCGATTACATAGCTTTCCAAACAAATGAGGGTAGTTCTTCTTCATCTCTTCCTCGGCTTCTCAGGTGGATTCTTCGACTTGTTGGCTTCGCCATAACACTTTCACGGAGGCCATTTCTTTGTTCCTAAACTTTCGAACTTGCATATCAGGCTCGCTGCAAAGAATCTCTACAATCATCAACACATAAGTCTATTATGCAATCACAAATCCCTGGGTTTTAGGTGAAATTTTAGAGGGGCCTTACATCCTCCCCCACTTAATACCATTCGTCCTCGAATAAGGCTCCACATCCGCAATTAGAAACCAATGTGACTTAGATGCTATTACACACACCAAAAGTTTCCAAATTTTGACTAACTACCTAAATTTCCAAATATTTCGCAAGAGTTTCCCCTGTAATTGGGCCTATCCAACTACCAGATAATTCCAAAACCAGTCCTAACAATATATATATGAACCAACGACGTACCATAATATAAAAACAATGCCAACCGTGGCCTCACGAGCAGTATATTACCAAAAAGAAACACACTTAACACCAACTGTACAAATGATACACAATGCACATGGAACAATTTCATAGAATCGTTTACATAGCTTTCCAAACAAATGAGGGTAGTTCTTCTTCATCTCTTCCTCGGCTTCCCAGGTGGATTCGTCGACTTGTTGGCTTCGCCATAACACTTTCACGGAGGCCATTTCTTTCTTCCTAAACTTTCGAACTTGCATATCAGGCTCGCTGCAAAGAATCTCTACAATCATCAACACATAAATTTATCATTGCATCACGAAACCCTGCATTTTAGGTTAAATTTTACGGAGCCTTACTTCCTCCCCCTCTTAATATCATTCAACCTCGAATAAGGCTCCAAATCCACAATTAGAAACCAATGTGATTCTGATACACACACCAAAAGTTCCAAAATTTTGACTAACTACCTAAATTTCAAAATATTTCGCTAGAGTTTCCCCTGTAATTGGGCCTATCCACCTACCAGATAATCCCAAAACCAGTCCTAACAACATATACATGAACCAACGACGCACCATAATATAACAACAATGCCAACCGTGGACTCACGAGCAGTATATTACCAAAAAGGAACATACTTAACATCAACTGTACAAATGATACACAATTCACATGGAACAATTTCATAGAATCGATTACATAGCTTTCCAAACAAATGAGGGTAGTTCTTCTTCATCTCTTCCTCGGCTTCCCAGGTGGATTCTTCGACTTGTTGGCTTCGCCATAACACTTTCACGTAGGCCATTCCTTTGTTCCTAAACTTTCGAACTTGCATATCAGGCTCGCTGCAAAGAATCTCTACACTCATCAACACATAAGTATATTATGGAATCACAAATCCCTGGGTTTTAGGTGAAATTTTAGAGGGGCCTTACATCCTCTCCCACTTAATACCATTCGTCCTCGAATAAGGCTCCATATCCGCAATTAGAAACCAATGTGACTTAGATGCTATTACACACACCAAAAGTTTCCAAATTTTGACTAACTACCTAAATTTCCAAATATTTCACAAGAGTTTCCCCTGTAATTGGGCCTATCCACCTACCAGATAATTCCAAAACCAGTCCTAACAATATATATATGAACCAACGACGTACCATAATATAAAAACAATACCAACCGTGGCCTCACGAGAAGTAGATTACCAAAAAGGAACACACTTAACATCAACTGTACAAATGATACACAATTCACATGGAACAATTTCATAGAATCGTTTACATAGCTTTCCAAACAAATGAGGGTAGATCTTCTTCATCTCTTCCTCGGCTTCCCAGGTGGATGCTTCGACTTGTTGGCTTCGCCATAACACTTTCACGGAGGACATTTCTTTCTTCCTAGACTTTCGAACTTGCATATCAGGCTCGCTGCAAAGAATCTCTACAATCATCAACACATAAATTTATCTTTGCATCACGAAACCCTGCATTTTAGGTGAAATTTTACGGAGCCTTATTTCCTCCCCCTCTTAATATCATTCAACCTCGAATAAGGCTCCAAATCCGCAATTAGAAACCAATGTGATTTAGATGCTATTGCACACACCAAAAGTTCCCACCTTTTGACTAACTACCTAAATTTCAAACTATTTCGCCAGAGTTTCCCCTGTAATTGGGCCTATCCACCTACCAGAGAATCCCAAACCCAGTCCTAACAACATATACATGAACCAACGACGCACCATAATATAAAAACAATGCCAACCGTGGCCTGACGAGCAGTATATTACCAAAAAGGAACACGCTAAACAAGAACTGTACAAATGATACATAATTCACATGGAACAATTTCATAGAATCGATTACATAGCTTTCCAAACACATGAGGGTAGTTCTTCTTCATCTCTTTCTCGGCTTCCCAGGTGGATTCTTCAACTTGTTGGCTTCGCCATAACACTTTCACGGAAGCCATTTCTTTGTTCCTAAACTTTCGAACTTGCATATCAGGCTCGCTGCAAAGAATCTCTACAATCATCAACACATAAGCCTATTATGGCATCACAAAACCCCGAGTTTTAGGTGAACTTTTACGGGGCCTTACTTCCTCCCCCTCTTAATAATATTCAACCTCGAATAAGGCTCCAAATCCACAATTAGAAACCAATGTGATTCAGATGCAATTACACACACCAAAAGTTCCCAAATTTTGACTAACTCCCTAAATTGCAAAATATTTCGCCAGAGTTTCCCCTGTAATTGGGCCTATACACCTACCAGATAATCCTAAAACCAGTCCTAACAACATATACATGAACTAACGATGCACCATAATATAAAAACAATGCCAACCGTGGACTCACGAGCAGTATATTACCAAAAAGGAACACACTTAACATCAACTGTACAAATGTTACACAATTCACATGGATCAATTTCATAGAATCGATTACATAGCTTTCCAAACAAATGAGGGTAGTTCTTCTTCATCTCTTCCTCGGCATCCCAGGTGGATTCTTCGACTTGTTGGCTTCGCCATAACACTTTCATGGAGGCCATTTCTTTGTTCCTGAACTTTTGAACTTGCATATCAGGCTCGCTGCGAAGAATCTCTACAATCATCAACACATAAGTCTATCATGGCATCACGAATCTCCAGGTTTTAGGTGAAATTTTACGGGGCCTTACTTCCTCCCCCTATTAATATCATTCTTCCTCTAATAAGGCTCTAAATCCGCAATTAGAAACCAATGTGATTCAGATGCTATTACACACACCAAAAGTTCCCAAAGTTTGACTAACTCCCTAAATTCCCAAATATTTTGCCAGAGTCTCCTCTGTAATTAGGCCTATCAACCTACCAGATATTCCCAAAACCAGTCCTAACAACATATACATGAACCAACGACGCACCATAATATAAAGACAATGCCAACCGTGGCCTCACGAGCAGTATATTACCAAAAAGGAACTCACTTAACTTCAACTGTACAAATGTTACATAATTTAAATGGAACAATTTCATAGAATCGATTACATAGCTATTCAAACAAATGAGGCTAGTTCTTCTTCATATCTTCCTCGGCTTCCCAGGTGAATTCTTCGACTTGTTGGCTTCGCCATAACACTTTCACGGAGGCCATTCCTTTGTTCCTAAACTTTGGAACTTGCATATCAGGCTCGCTGCGAAGAATCTCTATAATCATCAGCACATCAGTCTATCAAGGAATCGCGAAACCCCGGGTTTTAGGTGAAATTTTACGGGGCCTTACTTCCTACCCCTCTTAATATCATTCATCCTCGAATAAGGCTCCAAATGCGTAATTAGAAACCAATGTGATTCAGATGTTATTACACACACCAAAAGTTCCAAAATTTTGATAACTCCCCGAATTTTCAAATATTTCGCCAGAGTTTCCCCTGTAATTGGGCCTATCCACCTACCAGAGAATCCCAAAACTAGTCCTAACAACATATACATTAACCAACAACGCACCATAATATAACAACAAAGCCAATTATAGCCGCACGAGTAGTATATTTCCAAAAAGGAACACACTTAACATCAACTGTACAAATGATACATAATTCACATGGAACAATTTCATTGAATCGATTACATAGCTTTCCAAACAAATGAGAGTAGTTCTTCTTCATCTCTTCCTCGGCTTCCTAGGTGGATTCTTCGACTTGTTGGCTTCGCCATAACACTTTCACGAAGGCCATTTCTTTGTTCTTAAACTTTCGAACTTGCATATCAGGCTAGCTGCGAATCCCCGGGTTTTAGGTTGAAATTTTACGGGGCCTTACTTCCTCCCCCTCTTAATATCATTCGTCTTGGAATAAGGCTCCAAATCCGCAATTAGAAACCAAGTACGATTATTACCAGTGCATCATTATATGGTTGCACGATGCCCTCGGTATTCTCGTTGCTGAACGCAATGACTCCCTCTGGGATATAATCTTGGGTGCGCTTCTCTCTCGTGATGGACACTTTTGTTCGCTTTATCATGGGCCCTTAAGGAACATTGACACCTCCAATGATCATGTTGATGACGTGTTGAGGTTCTTCTTGGTCGGCCTATTTGCTGGAGTCCCTATTCCTGAAATAGTTTTTGGCTCGATCGCTCAGGAATTCCCGGAGATGCCTGTTATTAAACAACCGTGCAACTTCTTACCATAGTTTTCGGCAGTCCTCGGTCATATGGACAAGAGTTCCATGATACTTAGACATCAGGTTAGGGTATCTTTAGGTAGGGTCAAATTGCAATGGTCGAGGCCACTTGGTCTCCTTGATGCGTCCAATGGCTGATACGATTCTTGTTGCATCAAGGTTGAAATTATACTCTGATAATCTTGGAGCTTCTCCCCCCTTCCCGAGCGGCCTGTCGAAACCACTTTTGCTCATCAGACCTCGATTATTGGGCCCTTGATTTCCTCTCTTTTCGTTTCTTATTGAGTTGCTCTCGGACCCATTTCCCCTTCGATCTGCATTGTATGGTTGATACCGATCTCGGACCGGCCTTGATTCATGATTGACTACTCTCTTTGGCCTATCTTCGGTTCTGATGGGATAAACGGACCTAGAAGGGGCTTCATGTTGGTCATCCTCGACTCTCATTTTTGACTGGTACCTGTTGTGGACGTCGGCCCAAGTTATTGTCGGGTATTCTACCAAGTTTTGTTTTAGCTATTGCGAATCTAAGGAGCTTTGGGGGTTGAGTCCCTGAGTAAATGCCTGAACGGCCCAATCATCTGCCATTGGAAGCAGGTCCATCCATTCCATTGGAAACCTCAACACGAAATCCCTGAGCATCTCGTTATCCCTTTGCTTAACCTTGAAAAGGTTCGATTTTCAGGTCTCGACCATGATGGCCCTGGCAAGAGCCTTCACAAAAGCATCTGTGAGCATCGCGAACGAATTAATGGAATTTGGGGCAAGTTGTGATACCATATCATCACTCCTTTTGATAGCATTTCCCGAAACATCATTAATAACACTGACTCGATTTCATTGTCCTCCAAGTCGTTGCCTTTGATGGTGCATGTGCAGGAGGTCACATGCTCATTTGGGTCTGTGATTCCGTTATATTTTGGAATATCGAGCATACAAAACCTCTTAGAGATTGGTTTCGGTGCCGCGCTCGGAGGGAAAGGCTTTTGGACAAATTGTTTGTAGTCCAGGCCCTTCAATATTGGAGGCGCTTTGGGGATTTGATCCACCCGGGAATTCCTCGATTTTCTTTTTGCCTGATTCCACTCGTTTCGTTAATGCCTCTAACATTTTCATTACATCAGAGCTGGCACCGAACTCAGCTTCGCCCGAACTTTTGATGATCTGCTTATTTCTTTGGGTGTATTCCTGAGGCGGTTCGAGCTCAACTCTGCTAGGGGCACGACTTTGGTTTTGCATCTGCGCTATCGCCTCCTGCTGAGCCTATAGTATTTCAAAGATCAATCATAGACTGACCCCTTCTCCTTCGCCTTCGGGTGCTCCTTGGGCCATTGGTCGGGCTCCTTCGCGAATGTTGTTTTCGATGTCGGTAAGAAGGTTGGCGTCGATGGCTACATATGAGTTAGAATCTATTGGGTCTACGACCGGGACCCCATTGGGATCAGCAGGGGGAACCTCATTGCTAGGAACCAGATTGTTGTTTTCGCCATGATGGTAAGACCCATCCTCAACGTTCAAGTGAACGGACTGGGAGTTTGACATTTTTAATCTGACTTAAAATTGAGACCTTAAAGAACAAGTGTAAAATAGAGTGTGTTATGGAGATTTGTATTGAACCACCACTATTATCCTTAGCCCCACGGTGGGCGCCAAACTATTTACCATTAAAAATGGATAACAATGAATTTATATGTGGTTTTAAGGATATGTGGAATAATTCAATACAATTGATCAATGTCGTTAAATAAGCGGATTAAAAATAAAATAATTAATCAAACTAGTTGCAATGCTATGGCATAAGTTGAACATGGGTTGGATAATGATTTCGTCCTCGATCGGACCCTCGGTTCGGAGCTAATAGAGAATGAATAACAAACGGAAAAGTAACAGCTTCGCTGTAGCTAGAGAGTAATAAAAATGAAATTATATTGCCTTGGTATGCGTATTACAGTGTTCTCATTGAATAAAAATCAACTCATTTATATAGTAGGAGAGTTTCATCCCTAGTACAATTCTAAGAAAGGTAAAAATCCTCTTTTTCGTTAATCACTGATTTGCTGCCGATACGGCCCGAGACATGCGTTGTGACATCCGGTTGGGTGCAAATATCATGGCCCTTCATTAGTCATGTTCAACAGTATGGTAATGCCTTTTCAAGGTCTTAGAGCTTGAACCGGATCCGGGGGGCATGGTCTCGAATGGCTTCGGTGGTAAGCGCTTTGTTCGGGCCTTAGCACGAGAGGTTCCTAGCTTTGATTCTGATTTCATGTAGTTATGCCCTTGCATTGTTTGCCTCACCAAGAAATCGGGTTGCTCATTAGCCCCGATTTTACCCGTATACAAACTTAAGCCTTCGAACCGAGTCTACGGTCCCAGAATGGACCGCAAAAGAGATATGCGGTCTATAAAGTGGACCGTAGAAATGGTCCCAAGAACTGGGCTGACCGAGTTAGGTTTGAGGAAGGTCTGCAGTCCATAGACCAGTTATGCGGCCGCGGAATCACCCTCTAGAATTTCTTATGTTGAATCTGTGACGGAAGTGCAATCTGCAAAATGATCATGCGGTCGCATAATGAACTGCAATATGACCTCTGAAAGTGGCTTTGTTTCTATTTTACTCGGCGGCAGATCTGCGGTCCGTAGAGTGCTTCTGCGATCGCATAGTGGACTGCAAAAATACATTGTTTTGCAAAAATTGTTCTTCCAACTCCCCAACACATGGAACATCCAATCACAACACCACCATGTGTGCGGCATGGCATCCGATCTCGGCTCGATAGGCTAAGCCGTTTCACCACAATGTTGTGTGGGTCAACATCACATTCCGATGGCAATCATCTCATCCCAATTAAGGGGAATAAACTCAACATATCAATCGCATCCAAATTAAGGGGAATAATCTCAACACATAAGTTCAAAGATTTACCCCTCAATGACTCCTACACCGACACGTGTAGTTTCGTGGTTAGGTTATTTCAACCTACCCTTCCTCGGTGACTAGCGATACTCCCAAACATTTATTGTATATACGAGTTGCAGCTCATTTCATAATCTTTCATGCATTCTTGCCATTTCATTGGCACTATTGGCCACAAGTAATTTCGTTCTTGGCATGTCGGCTATATTTTATATTTCATACTGACTCCTTTCACTTTCAAGCATCATCATGGATTATTAACAATAATTGCATTTGTAATCAAGACTTTAAGTATGTATATGAGCAATAGGAGTCTTAAACACATTGAGTTTTCGTTCCAGGAATAAGGCATAATAAACCTTGTATTTTAAAAATGATTGAAGTCATAACATTTTGATACATAACCATACTTGAATACATTCCTGAAGGCGAGCACAATGCAATAGGTGCAATTGAAACACATTTTGAGCACATAATCTTCAACACAATGCTTATTTGGAATAACTAAATATATTAGGAATGACCCGGATCATGAGAAAGTAAGAACTTGGGCCAACCACGCTTGAAACACACGAGGACATCATGGAATTCGGTTCCATGAAAGAAGGTTTGCCAACATACCTCGCTTGAGCTTTCCTTAAACTACTACAATGTTGCAAAAATCCTAGAGACTTCAATCTATTAGAGACATGACAAAATTTAACCATAATTAGGAAGAGGTTTATGGGTTCAGCTCATTTGAGCATTTCAGCAAGCACTAGGCGTGCAAATTCGACTATAGGGTCCTATGATGATATTCCTTCACCCCAATGTCAATCCCCACTTCAATAGGTCAACCATATAAGTTATACAACCTCCCAACCACCTTCATTGGCACATGCATGCATACTTAACCAACTCCTCTTCTAAAGAACCACTTTCCCTATTACCTATTCGCAGCCTATTTTCGAAATTGAAGACAGGGGCTAGAACCTTGCCTCTTTAGTAGACAATTTTGCAATCTTTCCTTGTGAATTCTTCAAGGCTTGAGAAAGGAATTGAAATGGAAGGTGTTGGGGATCCTCCTTCTCTCTCTAGTTCCTCCCCATACTCTTAAATATCAATAATTTCGCTTCAAAAATGGTCCCTTAAGTCTATTTAATTAAAATAGGGTGGGGTAAAAAATTTCTCAAACTCAAGCCTCCGAACCGGGTCTGTGATCGCAGACCGGACTGCAAAAGTCATATGCAGTCTGCAAAGTGGACCGCATAAGTGGTCCCAAAAACTGGGCTGATCGGGATAGGTCTGCAGTTCGCAGATTAGTTATGCGGCCACAAAATGGACTGCGGAATCACCCTCCAAAAGTTCTCATGTTGAATCTGCGACGGAAGTGCGGTCCGCGAAATGATCATACGGTCGCATAATGGACCGCAATATGACCTCTGCAATTGGCTTTGTTTCTGTTTTACTCTGTGGCAGATCTGCGGTCTGTAGAGTACTTCTGCAGTCACATAATGGACCGCATAAATACCTTGTTTTGCAAAAATTGTTCTTCCAACTCCCCAACGCATGGCACATCCAATCACAACACCACCATGTGCACGGTATGGCATCCGAAATTGGCCCGATCGGCTAAGTCGTCTCACTACAATGCCGTGTGGGTCGACATCACATTCCACTGACAATCATCTCATCCCAATTACGAGGAATAATCTCAACACATCAATTTCAACCCAATTAAGAGGAATAATCTCAACACATCAGTTCGAGGATTTACCCCTCAATCACTCCTACATCGACACATGTAGTTTTGGGTTAGGTTGTTTCAACCTACCGTTCCTCGGTGACTAACGATACTCCCAAACATTTATTGTATAATGGAGTTGCAGCTCATTTCATAATCTTTCACACATTCTTTTCATTTCATTGGCACTATTGGCCACAAGTGTAATTTCCTTCTCGGCACGTCGGCCATATTTTGTATTTCATACTCACTCCTTTCACTTTCAAGCATCATCATGGATTATCAACAATAATAACATTTGTAATCAAGACTTTAAGTATGTATATGAGCAATAGGAGTCTTAAACACATTGAGTTTTCCTTCTAAGAATAAAGCATAATAAACCTTGTATTTGAAACATGAATTGAAGTCATAACATTTTCATACATAACCACACTTAAATACATTACCGAAGGAGAGCATAATGCAATAGGAACAATTGAAACTCATTTTGAGCATATAATCTTCGACACAATGCTTATTTGAAATAACTGAATATATTAGGAATGACTTGGATCATGAGAAAGTAAGAACTTGGGCCAACCACACTTGAAACACACGAGGACATCATGGAATTTGATTATATGAAATATGTTTAGCCAACATACCTCGCTTGAGGTTCATTTAAAGTACTACAACATTTCAAAGATCCTAGGGACTTCAATCTATTAGAGAAATGACAAAATTGAACCATAATTAGGAAGAGGTTTATGGATTCAGCTCATTTAAGCATTTCATCAAGCACTAGGTGTGCAAATTCGACTAAAGGGTCCTATGGTGATATTCCTTCACCCTACAATCAATCCTCACTTCAATAGGTCACCCATATATGTTCTACAACCTCCCTACCACCTTCATTGGAACGTGCATGCATAATTAACCAACTCCTATTCTTAAGAACCACTCCCCCCATTACCTATTCGCAGCCCATTTTAGAAATTGAAGGCTAAGGCTAGAACCTTACCTCTTTAATAGACAATTTTGCAAGCTTTCCTTGTGAATCCTCCAGGTCTTGAGAAAGGAATTGAAGTGGAAGGTGTTGGGGCTCCTCCTTTTCTCTCTAGTTCCTCCCGTCTCTCTTAAAATAATAGAATTTCCCTTCAAAAACAGTCCCTTAGGTCTATTTAATTAAAATAGGGTCGGGTAAAAATTTCCTCAAACTTAAGCCTCTTAACCGGGTCTGCAATCGCAGACCGGACCGTAAAGGAGATATGATGTTCGCAAAGTGGACCGCATAAATGGTCCCAAAAACTACCATCAAACACGTTAGCCTACCTTCGCACCTTGAAACCCCGGGTTCTAGGTAAACATTTATCGTGCCTTACAAAAAGTCGGGGTTGATTGTGTATTTTGTTCTAGAAAGAGGATAGTGTCTTTATTAACCTTGATTTGAGGGAAATAAGGTACAATCGAGACTATTTGCTATGTGAATTATTTGTTGGGGCAAGTGTATATGCAAGGTGACGAGTGTATATGTGTTGGCTATAGGATAAGCATGCGGGTGAAATTTTCCTTACTTGTTCCATTTTATTTCGTGTAATATGTCTTCCATGCTTAGAATATTGTTAAATCTTTGATTGCTTGCTTTCATGTTATTTCTTAAGTTTATATTTTTATGATATTGGGTGATGAGATCGTGGAATTGTTGATTGGTCGTTGGCTCAAATTCTGGAAAGATACTCACATGATGAGTTGTGTTCAAATACCATTGTTGAGGTTGAATTGCTTCCCACCTTGTTTGGTATTGTGTTGTTCTGATTGCTTGGTGAGGAAGAGAGAAAAGCGCCTGAGCTGTGTAGTGACAACACGCTGAACCGCCCCAACTGGTAGAACTGCTGAGGTCTGATACCCGTGAGCCATATGCTCTGGAAAGTGAGTAGCGGGATTTTGGGCTCCTCCCCCGGCCTGAGAAACAGTTGTTTCCACGAGAAATACACTAGCCTGGGCCATGCTCTCCATTAATCCAACCATGTGGACCAAGGCGTCTTGAAGCACTAGGGTAGCAATGAACCCCTCTGGGACCTGAGCCGGTCTAACTGGCTCGGTTGGAACAAGAATCTCATCCTACTACTCTATCAGAGGCTCAACAACAGGTACCGCTGTGTGTGCTTTGGGGTGAGCTCTGCCTCTACCTCTAGCACTACCTCATACCTGGCCTAGTCCCCTACCCCTGGTATTGGCTGCAGCTTGGGGCTCCGACTTCTGATTAGCTACGGATATCGTATGTGTCCTTACCATCTGTGAGAGAATAAGAGTAGAATGATTCAAATTCAATGATAGAATAAAGTTTCACGATAAAGGAAGAAAGAAAGTGATGTTTTCTAAAGCCTTATAGCCTTTAGAAGATAAGTACAGACGTCTCCGTACTGATTCTCAAGACTTTACTAAGATTGCTCATGACTCGTGAGAACTAGGAAACTTAGTGCAATGATACCAACTTCTCATGACCCGAAATCTCAACCAATCAGGGTCGTGATGGCGCCTAACACTATATGCTAGGCAAGATAACACAAAACATTATACAAAAGGAAAAGCAATAAAAATCTATAAATTGAACAACAACATAACGTAAAAGCAACTCTATGATAACATAATAAGTTCTAAAACCAATAACTAACATAAACCTTCCAAAACTTGGTATCACATGTACATGTGCTTCTAGAGTAAAGTAAATACAATGTTTGGAAAGAAATACAACACTGTCCGAAACAAAAAGGAAATAGTACAATGAAAATAGGAAAGTGACTCAAAGGCCTGCGAATGGGATGCAGCTCTACCTTGAATCACTATATGGTATCCGCTAAGTACCTCTTCGGACTCCGCTTGTACCAATGTCAGGATCTGTACAAGAAGTGTAGAAGTGTAGTATGAGTACAATCGACTCAATATACTCCATAAGTATCGAGCCTAACCCCGACGAGGTAGTGACGAGGCTAAGATGAGACACCTACTAAAAGGATCAAATATGACAACAAAATAGGGACACTTAAAGGGACAACAATCGGAAACAATAAGTAAGAATCACCAGATAAACCTCTTTCAAAATAAGCGTTAAAACCATCAAGTGAAGTTCACATTTCAAATATCAAGTGAAAGCAAGAAAGTCAACAAATTACATGGCATAACCCTTCGGTCTTTTACTCTCATCCTTAGCTTATAATATAAATGAAAGTATCTGGCATTACTATTCATGCTTTTAGTCTCATCCTCACATGATAATAATAATAAAGCATGTGCATGGCACCACCCTTCATGCTTTTACTTATCCTCATATGATAATACTAAATAAGCATGTGCACGATATCACCTTTCATGCTTTATCCTCACATTCACTCAACCAATGATATCAATATGTAAATAAGATATGGCAAAGAGGCTCGCGATGTCAGTTGAGTGGATGAAGAAGCTGTAAAGGTTCACCAAGTTGTTCCCCCTCACTTTAGTGGTACACCTTCCGAGGACCTCTGGGACATTTTAGACTGTTACCATGAGATCTTGCGCAACATGGTTATAGTGGATCCAACGAAGTTGACTTCACAGTGTTTCAGATGCACTGTTCTTCCAAGAGGTGGTGGCAAGTGTATGTTTAGAGGAGGCCAACAGGTTCACCTCCTCTCACATAGGCTTAGTTCTCGAAGTTGTTATTAGAGAAGAACATTCCCTTCACATAGAGAGAGGAGTTCCGCATTTAGTTTGAGCGCCTTCAATAGGGTAGAATAATAGTTGCTCAGTATGAGACCATAGTCTTGGATCTATCATGCCATGTGAGTGTCTTGATCCCTATTGAGTGGGAGAAGGTGCAGATTCATAGATGGCCTTACATATGACATCAGGATATAGATGGCCAGAGATACTGGGGATGATATTTTATTTACTCAAGTTGTGGATATTACCATGAGGATCGAGCGCATTAGGGGTCAGGCTAGGGAGACGACCTCTGAAAAAAGGCCTCATCATTTTGGAGGATAGTGGTGCCTCATCTGGAGGTAGGGTTCTTTTGGTAGAGGCCATCCTATCAGGCCAATTCAGTTAGCTCTACAGGTTACCCAGGGTGCTTCAGGCAGTCACAATGCTTATGGACCGCGTCCCGAGCAACTAGTATACAATATAACTTCAACCCCAGTTAGTGCACCTCTAATTCAAAGATATCCGTGTGGTAATTCAGGCCAACATGGACAGTTGCAAGGTCAGCAGTCACGTCAGACGAGTGCTTTCTATACTTGTGGGGACTTGAGGCACGTAGCAAAGTTTTTCCCTAGGTCACAAAGCAGCATGCCACAACAGGGTACTCGTGCCATGATATCGGCACTAATGGCACCACCACCCATATAACCAGTTAGAGGTGAGGGTCTGGTACCTCAAGGAGGTGGTCGGATAGTTAGAGGTGGAGGCCAGTCAATGAGAGGCCGTAGGTGGAGGACAGGTTAGTGGGGCTCAACCCCGTTGTTATGCATTTCCAGCTAAACCTATGGGGGAGTCGTCCGATGCAGTTATTATATGTATTATCTCCGTCTATCGTAGATTCCTAGTTGTTTGATTCGGGTTCTTCATATTCTTATGTCTCTTCATATTTTTATTTACATTTGAGTATGCCTCATAATTCTCTTGATGTTTTGTTTCTGTGTCTACGCCCATTGGAGATTCTGTAGTAGTTGATCAGGTGTATAGGTCTTGTGTTGTTACTTTTAATGGTTATGATACCGTAGTTGATCTTCTATAGTTGGATATGGTGGATTTTGAGATTATTCTTGGTATGGATTGGTTGTCCCCATATCACGCTATCTCGGATTGTTATGCCAAGACTGTGACTTTAGCCATACCGAGGTTTCCTAGATTAGAGTGGAGAGGGACCCTTAGTCACTCCACTAGCAGGATGGTGTCATATTTGAAGGCTCAGTGTATGGTAGAGAATGGGTGTTTGGAGTATTTGGCTTATATCTACGATTCTAGTGCGGATGTTCTTTTTATGGACTCGGTACCGATTATGAGTGAGTTTCCGTAGGTGTTTCCTATAAATTTTCTAGGTATGCCACCTAATAAGGATATCAACTTTTGCATTGACTTGGTTCCAAGCACTCAGCCCATTTCTATTCAACCATACCATATTTCCCCAACTTAGTTACGAGAATAGAAGGAGAAGTTGCAAGATTTGCTTGATAAGTGATTCATCAGACCAGCTGTCCTCCCTTTGGGGTGTACCGGTGTTGTTTGTGAAGGAAAATGACGATCGATGAGGATGTGCATTGATTATCGGCAGTTGAATAAGGTCACTATCAAGAACAAGTATTTGTTGCCGAGGATTGATGATTATTTGACAAGTGTAAAAGTGGCAAGGTGTTTTCCAAGATTGATTTGAGACTTTGCTACCATAAGGTAAAGATTAAGGCATCGGATGTCCCTAAGACATCTTTTAGGACTTGTTATGGTCACTACGAGTTCTTCATGATGTCATTTGGCTTGAACAATGCTCCAACAACCTTCATGGACTTGATGAACTGAGTGTTCAAGCCTTATGTGGATTCTTTCATGATCATCTTCATTGATGATATATCGGTTTGCTCTAGCAGTCGAGAAGAGAATGAGCAACATCTATGGATTGTACTTTAGACTTTGAAGGATCGTCAGCTATATGCCAAGTTTTCAAAGCGTGAGTTTTGGTTACACTCAGTTGCCTTTTTGGGTCACGTTGTATCTTCCTAGGGTATCAAGGTGGATCCTAAGAAGGTTGAGGCAGTTCAGAACTGGCCTAGACCTACTTCAGCTACAGAGATTCGGAGCTTCTTGTGTTTGACAGGAAATTATCGCTGGTTCTTGGAGGGGTTTTCATCTATCTCATCCTAATTGACCAAGTTAACCCAAAAGGGTGCCCTTTTCATATGGCCCGACGAGTGTGAGGTGAGCTTTTAAAATCTCAAGACAGTCCTGACTACAGCCCAATGTTAGTGTTTCCCACAGGTTCAGGATCTTACACTGTGTATTGTGATGCATCTATTGGACTTGGCGCAGTATTGGTGCAGGATGATAGGATGATTGCCACGCATCTCGTCAGTTGAAGGTTCATGAGAAAAATTATCATGTGCATGATTTGGAGTTGGCAGCCATTGTTCACGCGTGCAAGATCTAGAGGAACTATATCTACGATGTTCCATGTGAGGTCTATACCGACCATTGGAGTCCCCAGCACTTTGTCAAGCAGAAGGACCTTAATTTGCGGTAGTAGAGCTAGTTAGAGCTGTTGAAAGACTATGATATCACCATATTGTATCACCCGGGGAGGCCAATGTAGTGGTCGATGCATTGAGTAGGAAGGTAGAGAGCATGGGCAGTTTGGCATTTTTACCGGCAGTGGAAAGGCCATTGGCCATGGATATTCAGTCTTGGCCAACCAGTTCGTTACGTTGAATGTTTCAGATGCTAGTAGGGTTCTCGTTTGTGTTGTGTCATAATCATCATTGTTGGAGTGTATCAAGGCTCGCTTGTTTTATAATCCTCACTTGTTGGTGTTGAGAGACACGGTGCAACGAGGTGGTTCCAAGGAGTTTGTGATCGGATGGTGTTATGTGGCTTCAGGGCCTGGTTTATGTTCCAAATGTTGAGGGGCTGAGAGAGTTGACCGTTGAAGAGGCTCACAATTTGTGGTATTCCAAACACCCATATGTCACGAAGAAGTACTGTGGCAGAAGATAAAGAAATATATTGTTGGTCATGTCTCTCGGTGTTTGAATTGTCAATAGGTGATGTATGCGCATCAGAAACCGGGTGAGTTGACTTAGATATTGGATATATCAAAGTGGAAATAGGAGCGAATCACTATGGACTTTGTGGTAGGCTCACCACGGACCTTGAGGAAGTATGACATTGTTTGAGTTATTGTGGACCGGTTGAATAAGTCCACACAGTTAATTCCGGTGATGACATCCTATTCTTTAGATCGATTGGCTTAGATTTACATTCGGGAGATTATCCTCCCGCACGGTGTGCCCATTTATATCATTTCATACCGGGGCATGTAGTTCACATCATATTATTGGAGAGTCGTGCATCTTGAGTTTGGCATGTAGGTCGAGTTGAGTACCACTTTTCATCCTCTGATGGACGGACAATACGAGCGTACTGTTCAGATTTTGGAGGACATGTTGCGAGCGTGCTCTATGAATTTTTGGGGTTAGTGGGGCTAGCTTTTACCTCTTGTGGAGTGTTCCTACAACAACAACTATCAATCGAGAATCCAGATGCCTCCGTACAAGGCCTTATATGGGAAACGATGTCGTTCGCCGGTTGATTGGTTTGAGCCCGGTAAGGATAGATTGTTGGGCACTGTTTTTGTCCGTGATACTTTGGAAAAGGTTAAGGTGATTCAATAGTGGCTTCATACATCTTAGTCCAGGCAAAAGAGTTATGCGGATCGAAAGGTTCGAGATGTGACTTACATCAAAGCTGAGAAGTCTCTTCACCAAGTGTACCCTATGAAGGGTGTGGCGCGGGGTTTATTGGTCCATTTGACATTTTTGAGAGAGTTGGGGAGGTTTCTTATAGTCTTGCTTTGCCTCCTAGCCTAGCAGGGGTACATCAAGTATTTCATGTTTTCATGCTTCAAAAGTATCATGAGGATAGGTCACATATTTCAGACTTCAGCACGGTGCAACTTGTGAGAATTTGACCTATGAGGAAAAGCCGGTGGCTATTCTAGACAAACAGGTTCGGAAGTTGGGATCAAAGAGTTTTCCATCTGTGAAAGTACATTGCAGAGGTCAGCTATTTAAGGAGGCTATGTGGGAGTACGAGTATGATATGAGGAGTAGAAACCCACACCTTTTTTCTAGTCCAGGTACATTTCTATGTCCATTTGAAGACGAATGTTTCTTTTAGATGTGGAGAATGTGACGATCCGATTGGTCGTTTTGAGTACCAGCTCTCTTTTCTATGTTATGAGACCTCCCATAGCTTTATTGGATGATATATGACTTGCGTGCGTAGTTTGTGTTGTTTTTCGGAAAGCTTATATGTGACATTTTAAGGAAAATATGATTTTTGGCTTTAAAAATGACTTGAGTTAACCACGATCAACGTTTTTGGTAAAGGATCTCATATCGGTATTTTGACGATTCCGGTAGGTTCGTATGAAGTTTTTGGACTTGTAGGCATGTTTGGTTGGGGTCCTGGGTTACCCGAGGGCGTTCGATACATTTTGTGAAAAATTGGAAAACTGATGAAACTCTTGAGTTTTGATGATCAATCTTTGGTGTTTGATATTATTTTAATGATTTGAGATAGCGAGTGAGTTTGTATGATGTTATTACACTTGTGTGAATGTTCGTATTGGAGCATGAGGAGCTCGGGTGAGTTTTAGATGGGTTGTGAATGGCTTTGAATAGCTGATGCTTTAGCTGGTTTTTCTTGCCTGCAGATCTTGCATTTGGGAGGTACTTGCTTGCAAATGCGAGCATCGCTTTGTTGAGTGATGGCTCGCATTTGTGAAGAGGGGGGGGGGGGGGGGGGGGTCTAGATAGGGCACTTCGCATTTGCGAAGTCAGAGCTGATTTTGCAATATGGGGGATCATCACATTTTTGACTGTTGTGTCGCATGTGGGACATTGGGCATCATAGATCAGCTTTGTATTTGCGAAGCTTGGTTCGCATTTATGATGGAGGGGACCTTCGCAAATGCGAATGAAATGTCACATTTGCGATAACTGCATGGCTGAGAAACTAGTCGGATTTTCGAACAGTGGTAATGAAATTATGGTAATGTCTCAAATGAGATGGCCTAGTCGATCAGGCCGAGATCGGACTCCGTGTAAGAATACTGAGGTATTGTGAATTATGGAATAATGGTGTTAAAGATCACCCAACTTAATAATACGGAATTGACTTGAAAAAGTATATGATCCTTAACATTGTCGGTTCTATATTATTTGAAGCCCTTATTGAATTATTGACTATTCCTCTTGTATTATTATTCATTATATTGAGTTGGTGTTTAGCTTTACATACTAGTGCTATTCAACGGTACTAACGTCCATTTTGTCAGGGGCACTGCATTTTTAAATGGATGCAGGTAGTTACATAGCAGTTATTGTTGATCACAGGTAGTGAGCCCCATTTCATTTCGGGGTCATGTATTGTGCCTTTTGTTTATATTGTGGTCACTTTTTAAGGTATAGCCAGGACCTTATTGCCGGCACCATCTTTACTCTTTTTTGTATCTTTAGAGGCTCCATAGACACTATGTGGATTGTATATGGGTGTTGAGAATGCTAAGTAAGTTATGTTGTGTTTGATCACTTGTTCCATTCGTACTATAAGAAATGTGTATTTTGAGGCCTAAAGGCACAATAGCTAATAAAACGATTTAATGTTGTATGTATGAACTTCCTCCCGTCTAATTAATGAAATCACGTCTTGTCTTGATCATGGGTGAATTGGGTTGAAAGTATCTAAAAAGCTTGCTAGGCTGGGTTCACTCAGTTGAGCGCCGGTCGCGCTTCCTCAGGTTGGGGCGTCACAAACTTGGTATCAGAGCCTAAGGTTTTAAAGTGTCCTAGGATGTCTCGGAGCCGTGTCTAGTATAGTCCTTCTTATCAGTGTGTTGTTGACCACATCTATAAGTTGGAGGCTACTTGAACATTTAGGAACAATACCCTTCTTTGATATTCTGGATCGTGCGATGAAACTAATTGTGCAACTGTTCCTCCTCTAACTCGTGCATTCCTTTAACTTTCAGTATATGGAACCTAAGAAGAGAGCAAGAACTGTCCGAGGAGCCAATGCCGCCTTGGAGGTAGCAGTTGACTCTTTACTTGGTGAGGCGGGTGAATACCCGAGGGGTGAGGATAATCCCCCGACTGCTACATTACCTAATTCGACTACACTTGTTTAGGCCACACTTATTCCTACACCTACTGAGGGTGCAGCGGTTCCTCCAACCGATATTCCGATTCCACCTCCAGCCCCAGCTTCCGGTTCTGGTATTTCTGATGGGGATCTTAGGGGAGCTATTCAGATGCTAACACATATTGTGGCTTCTCAAGCCCAGAGATCAAATGTTGCACCCACTTTGTGTTGCCAAGAAGGGGATTCTAGTGGTTCCTGGGTGAACAAGTTTCTTCAGTTAGATCCTATGGTGTTCACGGGTGCTAATCCCGAGGAGGATCCATAGGAATTCATTGATGAGATGCATAAGACACTCTGGGTTATGCACGCTACTGAGACGGAGGGAGTGGAGTTGGCCGCCTACCGCTTGAAAGGGGTAGCATATTCTTGGTTTGAGCTGTGGGAGAACTCTCGGGAGGAGGGGAGCCCTCCAGCTAGATGGAGTGAGTTTGCTAATGCCTTTATAGATCATTTCTTGCCTACCGAGACTAGGGTAGCCCGTGCCGCAGAGTTTGAGAATCTTAAGAAAGGGTGTAGGAGTGTGTGGGAGTATCACATAGAGTTCGCGCGCCTGTCAAAATATGCTATTCACATGTTGCCTACTATGGAGGCTAGAGTGCGCCGGTTTGTGTAGGGCCTTAGCCCCTTGGTTATCAATGAGGCCGCTACAGCGACCTTGAATTCAGATATGAACTATGGGAAAATGGTAGCATTTGCTCAGGCTATAGAGGACCGCAAGTTGAAGAACAGGAGGGAGCGAGAGGGTACCAGCAAGGCCCGGTCCGCGGGAAACTTTGGGGAGTCATTTGGTGGGGGGGAAGATCAGCTTTCAGGGGAGGATCATCAGGGCCAACCCAGTCTCATGCTCCGTCTTCCTCCAGTGCACCGCCAGCGGGGCACACTCAGCAGCAGGGGAGTCATTTTAGGCCCAATTAGGGCAGCAGGGGACCCCATAATCAGGGCCGATCCGGAGGGAGATTCCCGCAGCATCGAAGGCCCCCATGTCCTAGGTGTGGGAGGATGCACTCGGGGATCTGCTACATGGACTTACCTATATGTTACGGGTGCGGATTGAGGGCTCATATTCAGAGGGAGTGTCGTTCATCCCGCCAGGGTACGGGTAGAGGCACAGCACATCCATCCAGTTCTACAGCTGCTACATCTTCAGCACCCCCTCCAGCTCGGGGCACTCCGGCACCAGTAGGGCGTGGTGCAGCTAGAGGTGATACGCAGAGTTTAGGAGGACCCAGCCGTTTCTATGCTATGAGCGGTCACCAGAATGCTGAAGCTTCTCCAGATGTTGTCACAGGTATATTGACTATCCAAACTCATGATGTATATGCTCTTATTGATCCCGGTTCCACCTTGTCCTATGTTACCCCTTATGTTGCTATGGAATTTGGGATAGAATCGGAATAACCTCCTGAGCCGTACTTTGTATCTACTCCTGTTGGCGAGTCTATTATGGCCGCACGGGTTTATAAGGACTGTGTTGTCATGGTGCGTGGTTGGGACACTGTGACTGATCTCATTAAATTGGGGATGGTTTATTTTGATGTAATTATGGGAATGGATTGGCTTTATTCATGTTTTGCTAAGCTCGACTGCCGAACTAGAACTGTAAGGTTTGAATTTCCTAATGGGCCAGTCGTTGAGTGGAAGGGGGATAATGTGGTGCCGAAGGGTAGGTTTATTTCATACCTTAAGGCCATGAAGATGATTAACAAAGGGTGTATCTATCATTTGGTCCGAGTTACGGACACCACTGCTGAGGCACCTACACTCGAGTCTGTGCCAATTGTGAATGAATTTCTAGAGGTCTTTCCTGATGAGCTCTCTGGTATTCTGCTAGATAGGGAGATTGATTTTGGGGTTGATGTGATGCCAGGCACACATCCTATATCTATTCCGCCATACAGGATGGCACCAGCAGAATTGAAGGAGCTAAAGGAGCAATTAAAGGATTTGTTAGAGAAGGGTTTCATCTGACCGAGTGTGTCACCATGGGGTGCACCGGTTCACTTTGTAAGGAAGAAAGATGGATCACTGAGGATGTGTATTGACTACCGACAACTCAACAAGGTCACAATCAAAAACAGATACCCACTACCAAGAATAGATGATTTGTATGATCAGTTACAGGGTGCTAGATACTTCTCCAAAATTGATTTACGATCTGGGTACCACCAATTGAAGATTAGGGAGCAGGATATACAGGAAATAGCTTTCAGAACCTGGTATGGGCACCTTGAATTTCTAGTAATGTCCTTTGTTCTAAAAAATTCCCCAGCAGCCTTCATGGACCTTATGAATCGGGTTTTCAAACCTTTCCTCGACTCCTTTGTGATAGTGTTAATTGACGATATTCTTATGTATTCACGAGGTCAGGAGGACCATGCCGATCATCTCAGGGTAGTTTTGCAGACTCTTCATCGGTACCAATTGTATGCAAAGTTTTCAAAGTGTGAATTTGGGCTCGAATATGTCACATTCTTGGGTTATGTTGTCTCTAAATAAGGAATTAACGTTGATCCTTAAAAGATTTCAGCAGTAAAGAATTGGCCTAGACCTACAACGCCCATCGAGATTCGCAGTTTCTTGGGCTTAGCAGGGTATTACAGGAAGTTTGTGGAGGGGTTCTCTACTCTTTCCTCTCCGTTGACTAAATTGACTCAGAGAGCGGTTAAGTTCCAATGGTCCAATACTTGTGAAAGGAGCTTCCTGGAGTTGAAATTGAAATTGACTACGGCGCCGGTGTTCACCCTGCCAGAGGGTACAAAAGGGTTTATGATATATTGCGATACTTCAAGAATTAGGCTTGGGTGTGTATTAATTCAATATGGCAAGGTTATAGCCTATGCTTCTAGGCAACTCAAAAATCATGAAAAGAATTATCCAACACATGACTTAGAACTGGCGGCAGTGGTTTTTGCATTAAAAAATTGGCGTCACTATTTGTATGGGTCCATGTAGAGGTATTCATGGATCACAAGAGTTTTCAATATATTTTCAAACAAAGGAGCTAAATATGAGGCAGAGACGATGGTTTGAGATACTCAAGGATTACGACATCGATATTTTGTATCACCCGGGGAAAGCCAATGTTGTGGCGGATGTGCTTAGCCGGAAATCTATGGGTAGTTTAGCACACTTGGAGGTATATCAAAGGCCATTGGCCAAGGAAGTCCATCGATTGGCTAGTTTGGGAGTTCTTCTTACGGAATCTAATGAAGGAGGGGTAATTGTGCAAAATAGGGCTGAATCATCATTTGTTGTGGAAGTCAAAGAGAAGCAATCCAACGATCCATTTCTGGTGCAATTGAAGGAGGGAATTCAAAAACATAAAACTATGGCTTTTAGTCTTAGCATAGATGATGGTAGACTAAGGTACCAAGGGAGACTATGTGTTCCGAATGTAGATGGTCTCCGGGAAAGAATCATGACTGAGGCTCACGCTTCCAGGTATTCCGTGCATCTAGGTTCTACAAAGATGTATCACGATCTCAAGGAAGTCTATTGGTGGAATGAAGAGAAAAGGAATGTGGCGGACTTTGTGGCAAGGTGTTTGAATTATCAGCAAGTGAAGGCATCAATGGCCTGGTGGGTTGGCACAGAACATAGAAATGCCAATGTGGAAGTGGGAGATGATTAACATGGATTTCGTGGTAGTATTACCACGCACTCCGCGCAAGTTTGACTCAATTTGTGTGATCGTGGACCGACTCACGAAATCAGCTCATTTCTTGCCAGTTAAATCTACCGACACAGCGGAACAATATGCTCAGTTTTATATCAAGGAAATAGTCAGGCTACATGGCACTCCATTTTGTATCATTTCCGATCAAGGGGCTCAGTTCACGGCCAATTTTTGCAAGAAATTTCAGCAATATTTGGGTACTCAGGTAAATCTTAGTACAACCTTCCATCCATAGACCGACGGGCAAGCAGAGCGAACTGTTCAGACGCTTGAGGACATGTTGCGTGCTTGTGTTCTTGATTTCAAAGGTAGCTAGGATGATCATTTTCCACTCATAGTGTTTTCTCATAACAACAGCTTTCATGCTGGTATTCAGATGGCACCATTTGAGGCATTATATGGTAGGAGATGTAGATCTCCCATTGGGTGGTTTGAGATTGGGGAAGCAGAGTTGATAGGGCCAGACCTTGTACATCAGGCTATGGAAAAGGTTAATATCAGAAAGGAGCAATTGAAAACTGCTCAGAGTCGTCAAAAATCCTATTCAGATGTTCGTCGCAGAGACTTGGAGTTCAAAGCAGATGATTGGGTATTCTGGAAAATTTCCCCCATGAAAGGTGTAATGCGATTTAGTAAGAAAGGGAAATTGCATGCGAAGGTATGTCGGTCCGTACAGAATCGTCCAGAGGATCGGTCAGGTGGCATACAAGCTTGAGCTACCACTCGAGATGTCATTAGTGCACCCGGTATTCCATGTGTCCATGTTGAAGAAGGTAGTTGGAGATCTGTCAGCTATCATGCCGGTTGCGACCATTGAGGTTAATGAAGAATTGTCATATGAAGAAATTCTAGTTGCCACTCTTGATAGACAAGTCCGAAAGTTAAGGAATAAAGAAATTACCTCTGTGAAAGTGTTATGGCGAAATCAGCAGATTGAAGAGGCCACGCGGGTGGCCGATGAAGAAATGAAGAAGAAGTATCCTTACTTGTTTGAATAGTTGTGTAATCCTTTCATTTATGAACTTATCGCCTATGAATTTTGTATCACTTGTTCAGATAATGTAAAGGTGTTCCTTTTGATTATGTGTTGCTTATGAGGCCACGATTGGTACTGTTATGAGTTTGTTACGTCATTGAGTTGTGCATATGTTTGTAAGATGTGTTTCTGGGGCTCTCTGACAGGTGGATAAGCCTAGTTACAAAGGAAACTTTGGCGAAAGTTTTGGAAATTCGGGAAGTTAGTTAAATTTGGGGTTGCTGGTGAAAGGTATGAAACAAAAACTGAGTTGTATAAGGTACTAATAGCAGACCCTGATCCTCATTTGAGGACGAATGACGTTAAGTGGGGGAGGATGTAAGGCCCCGTAAAAGTTTTCCTAAAAACCCAAATTCTGTGATGCAAAAGTAGGCATAGAGGTTAATAATAATAGAAATTCTTCACGTCAAACTTGCTCACCGCGGTTCAAACTTTTTGGATTGAACAGTGCATTGGGGAGTTAAAGGAAAACGTTGGGCAGAAGTACGCATTTTTGCGGCCCAATCTGCAACCGCAGAACCACTTTGCAGACCGCAGACTGGTCGCAGAGTGGGGCAGATTTCTGGGGCATTATTTAGGCCTAATTTCGCGGCCATTATGCGACCGCATAACCATTTCGCAAGCCGCATTCTTGTCACATATCCCTCCTTGGGATATTTGGAGGGAGGTTCTGCGGTGCACTATGCGACCGCAGAACCATTCCGTGGTGCATTATGTGACCGCAAAACAGGTCTGTGGCCCACATAGTGACCGCAGACCAGGTCAGTTTCTTTCCACCTCTGGCACCCATTTTAGCGGTCATTTTGCAGACCGCATAACCACTATGCGGTCACATATGCGACCGCAGAACCCGTTCCTGAGCTTCATTTTAGGGGTTTTTAAACCCGACCCAATTCCGTTAAAACACACCCCATAGTCCAATTTAAAGACATTTATGATATTCTAGAGTGAGAGGGAGAGTTCTTATAGTGGGGGAGAAATCTTTAACCATTACCCATCAATTCTTGCTCAATCATTGAGGATTAACAAAGGAAGTCTTCACCCTAAAGGTGAGAATCTATGTCCTAGCTCTCAATTTCAAAATTTTGTAAAACAATGGGGTAATTAGAGTGGCAATTATTGGGTGTGGGGGTTGTTGTCCTGCATATATGTATCCTTGAAGTATGTGGGAAGGTTGTGAGCTAAAAATGGTAGAGAGTGGGTTGGGAAATGATGGAATCTTCCACAAAAGGGCCTTAGAAGCTTAATGCACACCTAGTGTTTGATAAAATGCTCAAATGAGCTAAAACCATGATCATCTTCCTAATTTTTGGTTCAACTTGTTATATTTCTAAAATAGATTGAAGTTGCTAAGAATTTCGGATCATTTTAGAGTTTGAGAAGCTCAATTGAGGTATGTTGGCTAAACCCCCTTCTTCTTAGAATCGAATCCCACGGTGTTCATGTAATTGGAGTAAGTCCTTGATCATTATTGAATTGGCTTTTCCTAGTGTGGTTGTGTTGAAGGATATTTGTTCAATGTTTATTCTAAATGCTTCATCATGTCATCTTACCATTTGAGAATATGTTCAAAAATGCGAAATATGTGTTAGGAATGTTCAAACTTCATGTCAAGACCGAAATAAAGGTTGTTATGCCAAATTGTGTGAAAGGCCTCAATGTGCCTACGATTTCCTAAATTTCTCATATGTGAATTAATGTCTTGAATAGGAAGCCCTATTGATGTTGATAATGATAATGATATTTGAACGTGGAAAAGGGAACTGGAATTATGAAATACGGCCAAGTTCCAAGAATGACTTTGTAATTGTTAAGAAGTACGATGTGAAATGATTGACTGAAGAAGGTAATGTCTCAAATGAGATGGCCTAGCCAATCATGTCGTGATTGGATGCCATGCCGCACATTTGGTGGTACTGTGCTGGAAATTATAATGAAATTGTGGTAATGTCTCGAATGAGATGGCCTAGCCGATCGGGCCGAGATCGGACTACGTGTAAGAATACAGATGTATTGTGAATTGTGGAATATTGATGGTAAAGATCACCCAACTTAATAATACGGAATTGACTTGAAAATGCATCTGATCCTTAACATTGTCGTTCTATCTTATTTGAAGCCCTTATTGAATTCTTGAATGTTCCTCTTGTATTATTATTCATTCTATTGAGTTGGTGTTTAGCTTTACATACTAGTGCTATTCGACGGTACTAACGTCCCTTTTGTATGGGACGCTGCATCTTTAAATGGATGCAGGTGCTTATATAGCAGACAATGTTGATCACAAGTAGTGCTTCATCATCTTCTTAGAGGACTCAGTGAGCCCCATTTCATTTCGGGGTCATGTATTGTGCCTTCTGTTTATATTGTGGTCACTTTTTGAGGTATAGTAGGGGCCTTGTTGCCGGCACCATCTTTACTCTCTTTTGTATCTTTAGAGGCTCCGTAGACACTATGTAGGTTGTATATGGGTGTTGGGAATGCTAAGTAAGTTATGTTGTGTTTGATCACCTGTTCCATTCGAACTATAAGAAATGTGTATTTTGAGGCCTAAAGGCACAATAGCTAATAAAACGGTTTAATGTTGTATGTATGAACTTCCTTCCGTCCAATTAATAAAATCGCGTCTTGTCTTGATCATGGGTGAATTGGGTAGAAAGTATCTAACAGGTTTGCTCAGCCGGGTTGACTCGGTTGAGTGTCGGCCACGCTTTCCGAGGTTAGGGCGTGACAATTACCATTGTACAGCTTTATAGCCTATTTTGCATACTAGGTATTTGACAAAATTCCTAAGAGAGTTACACCATGTGAATCCTTCTAATTATTATCCGATTTTTGCTATCTTCCTATAGATTGTTATTGATAGAAGTGTTGGGACGTTGTAGTAACTTAAGGAAAGCTCAAACAAGGTATGTTGGCTAAACTCCTCTTTTAGTATTGAACCCCTCGATGTCCTTGTAAGTCCCGTGTTGCTCATTATAAATTGATTATTCCGAACAAGGCTTGTGTCAAAAGATATACGCGTTCAAATTGTATTCCAAACATTTTTTTTTGTTGAGTTACTATTTGAGAAGGTGATTAAACATGGGTTGTGTGTTAATATGTTATGATTTGAAGCGTGATTCTAATGAAAACTAGCATGTCGAATTGTGTAAGAAATCACACGTGTCTGAGACCCATTATTTGGTTAGTTGCTCAAATGTGTATCTAAAGCCTTGAATTAAAATGCCGTGTTGTTGATAATCTATAAGCGTCACGACCCAAACCGATGGGCCGCGACGGGCACCCGGTACCTTATTCAACCGAGTACCAACGTAACCTATCTTCCTTGAATTGACTATAGACTCTGTAATACTGCCATCGTTTTGATCTACCGTGGTCATCCATGTATTTCATCTTACTCATAATGCTTCATTAACTCTCTTCTTATTTCCCTGCTAATATTTTTGTCTATCACTTTATTCTGAAAACTTCAACAAGATATTCTTTTGCTTTTAGCGTCCCTTTACTCCATCCAGTGGCTTTTTGGGTTGCTTAACATTCTTGCTCTACTAGGGACGGGAATCACACAAAGATAATATTTATCCCTTCAAGGCTTCCAGTGTCTATCTTTGTAATATTCATATCTGGCTGTACTATTGTAGAGTTCACCATCTGGGTGTCTCACAAGGAGATCTGTTAGCACATTTGCAATATACTTCGGAAATGTCAACTAACGCAAACAATCCATTCACCATTTTGGGTCACTCTAACCCCAGTCGGATCCTGATATCCATACTTCTCTTATACTACTTCTATTAGCTTCCATAGGGCATAAATGAGATGGATGTGTCCAATTGTACATACTTTTGTTACAATTGAAGGTAACTCAAAATGCTTATATTTCTCTTCTTGAATTGTAGATAATGTTCATCTCTACTAACTAGGTACCTCGTACCCCTCTTCACCTTGCTTCGTTTACTTGTTGAAACTTGTACTTTCTGATTCTTTCAATGCTTTCTACCCTAAGAGTGGATAGGCATTCTTGCCTAAGGGATCCTTATCAAGAAGCTTACACATCTTATATACATATGATCCGATGAATACCTCATATTTATCTATCATAAGCATGATGCCAAAAATTGAGTTTCTCTAACTCAACTCTTCCACAACTATATCTCTTACCAATCATCTTTCCGGATGTAGGCATCATTGTATTACGAATAAGATAGAGTTTAGGAAATTGAGTTCTTAAAACTGAACTCTAACACACGATCTAGAGTAAGAAGAAAGAGTGACAGTCCTAAATGCCCTGTAGCCTCCTGCTTATAAGTGTGGTGCACGACACACCCATAAACAAGACTCTACTAGACACGGCTTGTAGACTCCCTAGGAAAGAATAGCTCTGATACCACTTTTGTCACGACCCAAACCGATGGGCCGCGATGGGCACCCGGTACCTTACTCAACCAAGTACCAACATAGTATATCTTCCTTATTACATCATCATATACACGTGACATACGGGCCTAATAGGCCAACATCATCATTTATAAACTCAAAACATAGGCCGACAAGGCCGTACAATCTTTCACGTACATGACATATGTCCTGTCTCTTATACACATCTATACTAGTGCTATTCGACGGTACTAACGTCCCTCTTGTATGGNCGTACAATCTTTCACGTACATGACATATGTCTACAAGCCTCTAAGAGTACATAAATATCATAAAGGTCGGGACAGGGCCCTGCCATACTAATCAGTACATGTCCTAATCATACTGACCACATAAGCAACTCAGGAACAAATGGAGTGTACCAACATCTTCCGTTGAGCTGATCGCTTACTTGGAGGACTCTCAACTTGTCTATCGAAACCTGCGGGCATGAAACGCAGCGTCCCCATGCAAAATGGATGTCAGTACAAGTAATGTACCGAGTATGTATGGAATAAAAATCAGTAAATAATAGACATGAGAGAAACATGGAGTAAAAGACTCAATATGTACGTCTGCGTAGCTCTGTGAATCATTTCATTTTTATAACATCATGCATATGCGTATAAATATCATACCATGCATAGTTATATGTGTTCATAACATCATCAAGCCTCTGAGGACATTCCATCATAACATTTCGGCCACTGTGGGCAAATCCTCAACGTATACCAGCTGATCAGGTGGTGGTGCGTATATAATTCCATAACATTTTTCCATATCTCATATACATATAATATACATATATACACGTATATAATGACATTTGTTCATGGTTCAATGTATATATATAAATGCATGAAATGCATAAGAAATACATTAATAATATTTTCTCAGAATGTCATAAAAATAATATGCCTTAAGAAATACGTTAATTAGAGTTTTTCGGAATGTCATAAAAATAATATGCCTTAAGAAATACGTTAATTAGAGTTTTTCGGAATGTCATAAAAATAATATGCCTTAAGAAATACGTTAATTAGAGTTTTTCGGAATGTCATAAAAATAATATGCCTTAAGAAATACGTTAATTAGAGTTTTTCGGAATGTCATAAAAATAATATGCCTTAAGAAATACGTTAATTAGAGTTTTTCGGAATGTCATAAAAATAATATGCCTTAAGAAATACGTTAATTAGAGTTTTTCGGAATGTCATAAAAATAATATGCCTTAAGAAATACGTTAATTAGAGTTTTTCGGAATGTCATAAAAATAATATGTCTGTCAGATAAATTTTATCAAATACGTATTTTTCTGAGACCCATGAACAGAAGATATAATAATAATTCACATGGGGAATCAAGAATATAGACATCCCTAATATTTCTATGAATAGAGTCATTTATGAAAATTTTGCATTTGCTCGTTTCGTTTGTATCGGATTGATCATGACAAAAAGAAAGAAGGGATAGCCTTAATATACCTGGAGTAGGAAAACATCTGTAGGATATTCTTGGAAAAGGTTGCACCGTACTCCTTTAGAACCGCAAAATTTTATGGTGCTAAGGTTCTAATAATTCTTGTTGGAATCGTTTGGTTGCAAGAAGTCTTGTTGAAAACTAGAAGGAATTGCTAATGTTTTGTAGTGTCTTTGTATCTCAATATATGAGAAATGAAGTGTTTTGTATATAACACACTACTTTTACAAGTCTTTGTATGAAATCACGTAAAACAGTTTGCTGAAGCAACATAAGTGCTCAATTACAATATATAAGAAACCTCTTACCTTAAAGACTTGTGGGCCCCACTTTTGGGGTTTATTTAATCCAAATAATTTCCTCCACATGCCACCTATTTTTCAAGACCAATGAGTCACAATGATTTAACTCCTTACTGCCACGTTCATGGCTTAATAATCTTATCCAATAACTTAATTAAGCTTATCTATAATTTTCTTAATTAACTTGTTAATCTTCCACTAACCAATAATTAATCAAATATTCACATAATTAAGAATTATCTCAAATTATTTAAAACACTACTCACTTTTAACACACTTTGTATATCTTATATCATATCCATGTGGTACCTTGTATGGTACTAGTCCATAAATATCGGGTATTTTAACTCTGGCCGTATTTATCCCAAAATATCAAACATCGACGAAATTCATTTTCTTCGATTTGCTTACCCTCTCAACTTTACGAATTTACTCATCTCTTGTTTGAAATAGCATAATGCTTATACTCTGAAAATAATCTCATTCTCAAACTTACGTTGATTAACTTACGACGAAACGTTAACGTACGAAAATACGGGATGTAATATCTCATTTTCGAGCTTTCATCAATTTACTCATGGCATACTTTTACGTACGAAAATATGGGGTGTAACAATAAGGATGCTTGAAAGTGAAAGAAGGGGGTTGGAGATGGAAAATATGGCCACTGTGCCAATAATGAGAGTTATACTTGTGCCCAAATGTGGCTGTTTTAACTAATACTATGCTTTGTAAGTGTTTCCAATGTGTCGTTAGCTCTTATATATAGTCATGAGATGAAATGGTGTATTGCCCTTTTTGGGAAAAGTATTTCCAGATTAAATGATGTGTTACTTGTTTATGTTTTTACCTTGTGCTTCGATTGCCAACCATGTCACTCCATTTCTTGGAAAGAAATTCATTGTGTTTGAAGTCTTCATTGCTAATAAACCTAAAGTGGTGATTTCTAAAATATTCTATTTGTTGATATTTATGATGATGATCCTTAAAAGTAAAGAAATGCAAGTGTGGAATATATGATACGGCCACCGTGCCTTGGAATGAGGAATCATAGGTATGGCCAAAGGAGCAATGAAATTATAATGATGTTGTGAATGGTTGAAGCTACTAACAAGGTTATATATAGTGCGAAAGGTAATGAGGTGAATATAAAATATATTTGTGCTTTTGTTTCCCTTGTGTGCAAACCAAAAATATTTTTGGGAATATAACTAGCAAACCGAGGAAGGGTGGGTCATAAGGCCCATATCCAAAAATAATTAGGCTCAATCATGTGAATCTCAACCAAATAACTCTCTATTTACACAAAACTTTAAGAATGCAATGGAGTTTCAAAATAATCAAGTGACAACAACCAAGCCTCAAGAAGTGACTCAAAAGCAGTAGTCTACTATATATGTTCAATTTACTCAATTCGGAAAATATCAATGTCACCAATCTATCATAATCCATGTGCCCTCATAAGAAAGAAAGTCCCAAATCACCATATTTATAATAACAACACAAGGAACAAATGTACAAAGATCCTCACTCTCAACAAAGAATTTCAAGTGTTACAAAATATCATACCATAAGCTTGCCCTTATTGTAATTTGCCGCCTATTTATGAACATTCGGTTGGTGATCCCATAAGGACATTTTAAGCTTGTAATGTAGGCTTACGAAAGGGTAGGATAAATATTTGGGATACAAGTAACTACACCCTCTTCACCTTGCTTCGTTTACTTGTTGAAACTTGTACTTTCTGATTCTTTCATTGCTTTCTACCCTAAGAATGGATAGGCATTCTTGCCTAAGGGATCCTTATCAAGAAGCTTACACATCTTATATACATATGATCCGCTGAATACCTCATATTTATCTATCATAAGCATGATGCCAAAAATTGAGTTTCTCTAACTCAACTCTTCCACAACTATATCTCTTACCAACCGTCTTTCTGGATGTAGGCATCATTAGATTACGAATAAGATAGAGTTTAGGAAATTGAGTTCTTACAACTGAACTCTAACACAAGATCTAGAGTAAGAAGAAAGAGTGACAGTCCTAAATGCCCTGTAGCCTCCTCCTTATAAGTGTGGTGCACGACACACCCATAAACAAGACTCTACTAGACACGGCTTCTAGACTCCCTAGGAAAGAACAGCTCTGATACCACTTTTGTCACGACCCAAACCGATGGGCCTCGATGGGCACCCGGTACCTTACTCAACCGAGTACTAACGTAGTATATCTTCCTTATTACATCATCATATACACGTGACATACGGGCCTAATAGGCCAACATCATCATTTATAAACTCAAAACATAGGCCGACAAGGACGTACAATCTTTTACGTACACGACATATGTCTACAAGCCTCTAAGAGTACATAAATATCATAAAGGTCGGGACAGGGCCCTGCCATACTAATCAGTATATGTCCTAATCATACTGACCACATAAGCAACTTAGAAACAAATGGAGTGTACCAACATCTTCCGTTGAGCTGATCGCTTATTTGGAGGACTCTCAACCTGTCTATCGAGACCTGCGGGCATGAAACGCAGCGTCCCCAGGCAAAATAGATGTCAGTACAAGTAATGTACCGAGTATGTATGGAATAAAAATCAGTAACTAATAGACATGAGAGAACATGGAGTAAAAGACTCAATATGTACGTCTGTGTAGCTCTGTGAATCATTTCATTTTTATAACGTCATGCATATGCGTATAAATATCATACCATGCATAGGTATATGTGTTCATAACATCATCAAGCCTCTGAGGACATTCCATCATATCATTTCGGCCACTGTGGGTAAATCCTCAACGTATACCAGCTGATCAGGTGGTGGTGCGTAAATAATGCCATAACCTTTTTCCATATCTCATATACATATAATATACATATATACATGTATATAATGACATCTGTTCATGGTTCAATGTATATATATAAATGCATGAAATGCATAAGAAATACATTAATAATATTTTCTCAGAATGTCATAAAAATAATATGCCTTAAGAAATACGTTAATTAGTGTTTTTCGGAATGTCATAAAAATAATATGCCTGTCGGATAAATTTTATCAAATACGTATTTTTCTGAGACCCATGAACAGAAGATATAATAATAATTCACATGGGGAATCAAGAATATAGACATCCCTAATATTTCTATGAATAGAGTCATTTATGAAAATTTTGCATTTGCTCATTTCGTTTGTATCGGATTGATCATGCCAAAAAGAAAGAAGGGATAGACTTAACATACCTGGAGAAGGAAAAATTCTGTATGATATTCTTGGAAAAGGTTACACCGTACTCCTTTAGAACTGCGAAAGTTTATGGTGCTAAGGTTCTAATAATTCTTGTTGGAATCGTTTGGTTGCAAGAAGTCTTGTTGAAAACTAGAAGGAATTGTTAATGTTCTGTAGTGTCTTTGTATCCAAATATGAGAAATGAAGTGTTTTGAATATAACACACTACTTTTACAAGTCTTTGTATGAAATCACGTAAAACAATTTGTTGAAGCAACATAAGTGCTCAATTACAATATATAAAAAACATCTTACCTTAAAGACTTGTGGGCCCCACTTTTGGGGTTTATTTAATCCAAATATTTTCCTACACATGCCACCTATTTTTCAAGACCAATGAGTCACAATGATTTAGCTCCTTACTGCCACGTTCATGGCTTAATAATCTTATCCAATAGCTTAATTAAGCTTATCTATAATTTTTTTAACTAACTTGTTAATCTCTCACTAACCAATAATTAATCAAATATCCACATAATTAAGAATTATCTCAAATTATTTAAAACACTACTCACTTTTAACACACTTTGTACATCTTATATCATATCCATGTGGTACCTTGTATGGTACTAGTCCATAAATACCGGGTATTTTAGCTCGGGCCGTATTTATCCCAAAATATCAAACATCGACGAAATTCATTTTCTTCGATTTCCTTACCCTCTCAACTTTATGAAATTACTCATCACTTGTTTGAAATAGCATAATGCTTATAATCTCAAAATAATCTCATTCCCAAACTTACGTTGAATAACTTATGACGAAACTTTAACGTACGAAAATGCGGGATGTAATATCTTATTTCCGAGCTTTCATCAATTTACTCATGGCATACTTTTACGTACGAAACTATGGGGTGTAACAATAAGGATGCTTGAAAGTGAATGAAGGGGGTTGGAGATGGAAAATGTGGCCACTGTGCCAATAATGAAAGTTATACTTGTGCCCAAATGTGGCTGTTTTAACTAATACTATGCTTTGTAAGTGTTTCCAATGTGTCTTTAGCTCTTATATATATTCATGAGTTGAAATTGTGTATTGCCCTTTTTGGGAAAAGTATTTCAAGATTAAATGATGTGTTACTCGTTTATGTTTTTAACTTTTACTTCGATTTCCAACCATTTTACTCCATTTCTTGGAAAGAAATTCATTGTGTTTGAAGTCTTCATTGCTAATAAACCTAAAGTGGTAATTTCTGGAATATTCTATTTGTTGATTTTTATGATGATGATCCTTTAAAGTAAAGAAATGAAAGCGTGGAATATAATATACGGCCACCGTGCCTTGGGATGAGGAATCATAGGTATGGCCAAAAGAGTCAATGAAATTATAATGATGTTGTGAATGGTTGAAGCTACTAACAAGGCTATATATAGTGTGAAAGGTAATGAGGTGAATATAAAGTATATTTATGCTTTCGTTTCCCTTGTGTGCAAACCAAAAATATTTTTGGGAGTATCATTAGCAAACCGAGGAAGGGTGGGTCATAAGGCCCATATCCAAAAATAATTAGGGTCAAGCATGTGAATCTCGACCAAATAACTCTCTATTTACAAACAACTTCAAGAATGCAATGGAGGTTTAAAATAATCAAGTGACAACAACCAAGCCTCAAGAAGTGACTCAAAAGCAGTAGTCTACTATATATGTTCAATTTACTCAATTCGGAAAATATCAATATCACCAATCCATCATAATCCATGTGCCCTCACAGGAAAGAAAGTCCCAAAATCACCGTATTTAGAATAACAACACAAGGGACAAATGCACAAAGACCCTCACTCTCAATAAAGAATTTCAAGTGTTACAAAATATCATACCATAAGCTTGCCCGTATTGTAATTCGCCGCCTATTTAAGAACATTCGATTGGCGATCACATAAGAAAATTTTAAGCTTGTAATGTAGGCTTAGGGAAGGGTAGGATAAATATTTGGGATACAAGTAACTACATCCTCCTTGAACACTACTCACATTTATCTTTCTTTTTGCACTTCGCTTCTTTTTAAACCACATAGCACTTATTGACATCTAGCTACCAACATAAAACCACCTTAAAGCGCCTCTCTAATTTTCTCAAGACTCCATATTTTGTTTTATACATTTATTTTCTTTTGAGGCTTGAGTATCTTCGTATAAACAACCTTGAGATATATGCTTCTACACACAATGTACATCTTCACCGTTTTCCACTTAACACCAACACCTCAACTTAGGCTTTTAGCCTCATTCTTAACATTGAAGAGGGGACGGGTTCAAAAGAGGGAATTATTTCTCAAAAAGAGTAAAGGTTTGTAATGTGTTAGCCAAAGAAAAGGTTAAAAGCTCAAATAGGGGTTAACTAGAGATAATATTTATGCAATGGTAGGCTCAAAAGGTTAAAGAGGTTTTTTCAAAGATTACAAAGAATGCCTAAGGTCATCCATCCAACCAAACATAATTAATATTAGCATTGAAAGACCAATCGGGAAAGTTCTAGATGATAAAAGTAAACACAAAAATTATTTTTAATAAAAACTAACACACATGGCACATGAACTAATCAAGACGGATCAATTTCATGTAAGGCCCCATAAAATTTTGCCAAGGAATTTAAGGGTTCGTGGTGCCGAGGTAGGCTTACGTGTTTGAGGAGTTGAAGAAAATCTTTGGAAGTGCAGGGCATTTCTGCGGTCGCAGAACTGATCTGCAGACTGCAGATCTACTGCAGACTGAAGTAGAAGTCTGGGCAATGTTTGGACCATTATGTGACCACATAATCATTTTACGGGCCGCATAACCCATCGCAGACCCAACACAAAAATGTCCGGAGAGAAGTTTTGCGGCGCATTATGCGACCGCTGAATAGGTCTGCGGACAGCAGATCGATCGCAGACATGTCCAGACCATTTCCGTTTTTGGGCATCACTTTCGCGGTCCATTTTGTGGACCGCATATCTGTTATGCGCTCCATTCTACGACCGCAGACCTGAGTTCGGAGGGTCCATATTCCTATTTTTATAACTCGACTCCATTTTGATAAATAGCCTTTGGAGCTTATTTTGGGGCGATTATATGATAATTTTAGAGAGAGGTAAGAGCATTTTAGAGAGAGAAGGAGGAAACCAAACATCTTAATCATCCAATCTTGCACCAACCTTCAAGAATCAAGGATATCAATCACTAGATTATCATCTATCTGGGTAAGTCCTACTCTTAAACTTTCATGCAAGAGGTTATGAGTTCTAGTATATTTTGGGGGGTTGGAAATAGGCCATGCATGTGACAATAGGTTGTAGTATGTGGGGTTAATGAACCATTTTGGTTAGTTTCTTGTTGAAATTGGTTGAGGGATTACCATTGTAGAGCTTTATATTCTATTTTGCATACTAGGTGTTTGACAAAATTCCTAAGAGAGTTATACCATGTGAATCCTTCTAATTATTATCTGATTTTTGCTATCTTCTTATAGATTGTTATTGCTAGAAGTGTTGGGATGTTATAGTAACTCAAGGAAATCTCAAACAAGGTATGTTAGATAAACTCCTCTTTTAGAATTGAACCTCTGAATGGCCTTGTAAGTCCCGTGTTTCTCATTATAAATTGATTAGTCCGAACAAGCCTTGTGTTAAACGATATATGCGTTCAAATTGTATTCCAAACGTTCTTCTTTGTTGAGTTACTATTTGAGAAGGTGATTAAACATGGGTTGTTTGTTATAAACATGGGTTGTTTGTTAATATGTTATGATTTGAATCATGATTCTAATGAAAACTAGCATGTCGAATTGAGTAAGAAATCACACGTGTCTAATACCCTTAATTTGGTTAGTTGCTCAAATGTGTATCTAAAGTNTAAAGGTTTGTAATGTGTTAGCCAAAGAAAAGGTTAAAAGCTCAAATAGGGGTTAACTAGAGATAATATTTATGCAATGGTAGGCTCAAAAGGTTAAAGAGGTTTTTTCAAAGATTACAAAGAATGCCTAAGGTCATCCATCCAACCAAACATAATTAATATTAGCATTGAAAGACCAATCGGGAAAGTTCTAGATGATAAAAGTAAACACAAAAATTATTTTTAATAAAAACTAACACACATGGCACATGAACTAATCAAGACGGATCAATTTCATGTAAGGCCCCATAAAATTTTGCCAAGGAATTTAAGGGTTCGTGGTGCCGAGGTAGGCTTACGTGTTTGAGGAGTTGAAGAAAATCTTTGGAAGTGCAGGGCATTTCTGCGGTCGCAGAACTGATCTGCAGACTGCAGATCTACTGCAGACTGAAGTAGAAGTCTGGGCAATGTTTGGACCATTATGTGACCACATAATCATTTTACGGGCCGCATAACCCATCGCAGACCCAACACAAAAATGTCCGGAGAGAAGTTTTGCGGCGCATTATGCGACCGCTGAATAGGTCTGCGGACAGCAGATCGATCGCAGACATGTCCAGACCATTTCCGTTTTTGGGCATCACTTTCGCGGTCCATTTTGTGGACCGCATATCTGTTATGCGCTCCATTCTACGACCGCAGACCTGAGTTCGGAGGGTCCATATTCCTATTTTTATAACTCGACTCCATTTTGATAAATAGCCTTTGGAGCTTATTTTGGGGCGATTATATGATAATTTTAGAGAGAGGTAAGAGCATTTTAGAGAGAGAAGGAGGAAACCAAACATCTTAATCATCCAATCTTGCACCAACCTTCAAGAATCAAGGATATCAATCACTAGATTATCATCTATCTGGGTAAGTCCTACTCTTAAACTTTCATGCAAGAGGTTATGAGTTCTAGTATATTTTGGGGGGTTGGAAATAGGCCATGCATGTGACAATAGGTTGTAGTATGTGGGGTTAATGAACCATTTTGGTTAGTTTCTTGTTGAAATTGGTTGAGGGATTACCATTGTAGAGCTTTATATTCTATTTTGCATACTAGGTGTTTGACAAAATTCCTAAGAGAGTTATACCATGTGAATCCTTCTAATTATTATCTGATTTTTGCTATCTTCTTATAGATTGTTATTGCTAGAAGTGTTGGGATGTTATAGTAACTCAAGGAAATCTCAAACAAGGTATGTTAGATAAACTCCTCTTTTAGAATTGAACCTCTGAATGGCCTTGTAAGTCCCGTGTTGCTCATTATAAATTGATTAGTCCGAACAAGCCTTGTGTTAAACGATATATGCGTTCAAATTGTATTCCAAACGTTCTTCTTTGTTGAGTTACTATTTGAGAAGGTGATTAAACATGGGTTGTTTGTTAATATGTTATGATTTGAATCATGATTCTAATGAAAACTAGCATGTCGAATTGAGTAAGAAATCACACGTGTCTAATACCCTTAATTTGGTTAGTTGCTCAAATGTGTATCTAAAGTATTGAATTAAAATGCCTTGTTGTTGATAATCTATAAGGATGCTTGAAAGTGAAAGAAGGGGGTTGGAGATGGAAAGTGTGGCCACCGTGCCAATAATGAGAGTTATACTTGTGCCCAAACGTGGTTGTTTTAACTAATGTTATGCTTTGTAAGTGTTTCCAATGTGTCTTTAGCTCTTATATATATTCATGAGTTGAAATTGTGTATTGCCCTTGTTGGAAAAAGTATTTCAAGATTAAATGATGTGTTACTCGTTTATGTTTTTAACTTGTGCTTCGATTTCCAACCATTTTACTCCATTTCTTGAAAAGAAATTCATTGTGTTTGAAGTCTTCATTGCTAATAAACCTAAAGTGGTGATTTCTGGAATATTCTATTTGTTGATTTTTATGATGATGATCCTTTAAAGTAAAGAAATGAAAGCGTGGAATATAATATACGGCCACCGTGCCTTGGGATGAGGAATCATAGGTATTGCCAAAAGAGTCAATGAAATTATAATGATGTTGTGAATGGTTGAAGCTACTAACAAGGCTATATATAGTGTGAAAGGTAATGAGGTGAATATAAAGTATATTTATNCCAATGAAATTATAATGATGTTGTGAATGGTTGAAGCTATTAACAAGGTTATATATAGTGTGAAAGCTAATGAGGTGAATATAAAGTATATTTGTGCTTTCGTTTCCCTTGTGTGCAAACCTAAAATATTTTTGGGAGTATCATTAGCAAACCGAGGAAGGGTGGGTCATAAGGCCCATATCCAAAAATAATTAGGCTCAAGCATGTGAATCGCAACCAAATAACTCCCTATTTACAAACAACTTCAAGAATGCAATGGAGTTTTAAAATAATCAAGTGACAACAACCAAGCCTCAAGAAGTGACTCAAAAGCTGTAGTCTACTATATATGTTCAATTTACTCAATTCGGAAAGTATCAATATCACCAATCCATCATAATCCATGTGCCCTCACAAGAAAGAAAGTCCCAAAATCACCGTATTTAGAATAACAACACAAGGGACAAATGCACAAAGACCCTCACTCTCAATAAAGAATTTCAAGTGTTACAAAATATCATACCATAAGCTTGCCCTTATTGTAATTCGCCGCCTATTTAAGAACATTCGGTTGGCGATCCCATAAGGAAATTTTAAGCTTGTAATGTAGGCTTAGGGAAGGGTAGGATACATATTTGGGATACAAGTAACTACACCCTCCTTGAACACTACTCACATTTATCTTTCTTTTTGCACTTCGCTTCTTTTTAAACCACATAACACTTATTGACATCTAGTTACCAACATAAAACCACCTTAAAGCGCCTCTATAATTTTCTCAAGACTCCATATTTTGTTTTATACATTTATTTTCTTTTGACGCTTGAGTATCTTCGTATAAACAACTTTGAGGTATATGCTTCTACACACAATGTATATCTTCACCGTTTCCCACTTAACACCAACACCTCAACTTAGGCTTTTAGCCTCATTCTTAACATTGAAGAGGGGACG
>AWOL01S0004459.1:2115-27311 GCA_000715115.1 Nicotiana otophora
TCCCTGACAAATCGAGCTCCCTTACAAAATCGAGCTCCCTGTCAAAATCGGACTCCCTGATAAATCGAGCTCCCTGACAAAATCGAGCTCCCAAGATCGAGCTCCCGAGATCGAACTGGACAGATCGAGCTCCCAAGATCGAACTGGACAGATCGAGCTCCCAAAATCGAACAGAACAGATTTGTAAGTTACAAAAACAGAGGCATTCAACCCATTTGCCATTTTTGACAAACTTGAGCTTGAACAGAGGCGACTTTTGACAGATTTTCAAGGAAAGACATTTGGGGTAAGTGATTCCAACTCGGATTTGGTCTATATACACAAATATATCATTGTTTTCACCATTTAATTAGTGTTTTGAGATTGAAATTTAAAAATTTTTAGAAAATCTCAAAGAAATGAATTTTTGAGATTTCGGTATCGATTCAGAGTCGGATTTGAGTGAAACTGATATGGTTGGACTCGTAATTGAATGGGTTGTCGAAATTTGTGAGTTTCGCCAGATTCTGAGGTGTGGGCCCCACAAGCGGTTTTTGAGCTAATTTCAGATTTTATTAAAACAATATAGTATTTTCTTATGAAATTGATTCCTATAATTTTTGTTGACTGTATCGAATTAATTATGACTAGATACGAGTCGATCGGAGTCGGAAAATCGAGGAAAAAGCATAATACTTGGTTAAATTGGAGCAAGTCGAGGTAAGTGACTTGTCTAACCTTGTGTGAGAAAAATTTTCCCTAGAATTGATATTAATGTGATTATTAAAATGTATTGAAAGTCGTGTACACGAGGTGACAGGTGTGTACATGGGCTAAATGTGAAAGATTATATTTTGAAATTGTGTAGATCATTGTTGCGCATTTATTAAATTATTTTATCTTGTTATATTCTTCATCATTGATCTGTGATATACATTTTAAATTTGTTTGACCTTTTCCTGCTAATTGTTTTATCTGTTTAATTGAAATTTGGTTTCTTTTATACTGTGCATTATTTGAAGGTTGATTTTCTTTCAATTAAATATTATTAATATGAAGTATTTAAAATTTTTAAATTTGATATTGAAGCAACGTATTAAAAATTTAAAATATTATTTTTCTGAATTATTTACTCTTGAATATTTTCGTAAGATTTTCCTTTTTAGTACTCATTGTGATGGAGCCGTGAGCTCTTTATTGTGGAAATAATATTATTGTTGGATTATTCTGGCATGAGCCGTGAGCTCTTTATTATTGAAAAAATATTATTGTTGATTTATTGTGGAAAATTAAAATATTGGGTACTTGAGGTGCAAATTGTGATATATTGTGATATTAATACGCATGCGGTGGTATAAGGTCTGAGTATTGAAACGCATGCGGTGAGATAAGGGTGACTTGATACGCGTGGCTAGTAGGGGTGACTACTAGAAGTCATGCGGTGTGATAAGGGCGGCTAAAACGCGGGATGCTATTTCGGGAAAAATATTTTCTTTAAATAAATCGTGAAGGCTCCCGCGGTGGTATAAGGAAATGAGATATTGTGAAATTATTTATAATTTGGGACTACGAGGCGGTACTTCGGTAGTGCCCTTGTTGATATTGATTTATGGCCATAGTTGCCTTCGATTAATTGTTGTGATTTTCATAAAGTTGAAGGAAATTCTGTTTTGATTCCACGAGATATTATTTGCAATTATTTGGTATCATTAAATGTGATATACTATTTGATTCATTTCCAATGTCATTTTATTTTACTATATTGTTAAACATTTTACTTTGCCATTATTATATTCCAGTAGGGCCTCACCTGACCTCGTCACTACTCTACCGAGGTTAGGCTTGGCACTTACTGGGTACCGCTGTGGTGTACTCATACTACGCTTATGCACATCTTTTTGTACAGATCCAGGTACATCTTACCAGCCTAAACGTCAGTGAGTTACCTGCGCACGGAGACTTCGAGGTATATCTGCCAGCGTCCGCAGACTCTGGAGTCCCCTTCTATCATTTTATGTTGCTTCCTTATATTTTATTTAGACCTTGATATATAGAGACATTGAGAATAAATTCTTAGAAGCTTGTGATTTATTTCTACCGGGTTTTGGGAGTTGAAATTGTTTGAATTGTAGTTTATTTATTTCAGATATTTATTATTATTCCTCATTGATAGGCTTACCTAGTCTTAGAGACTAGGTGCCATCACTACATCCTACGGGAGAATTTGGGGTCGTGACATGCAGGTTCAGGCCGAGTAATAAGACTACGAAGATAATCACCAATGCCATCAGAAAGCTTTATGATGGCCCTTATGCGACTTGGACTGATTTTCCATTCTCGCTGAAGGAGCAAATTTTCAATCAATTTAAGGTATAAATGTTCTTTTAAGCAGTTTAATAATTTATATTTATGATGTTTCCATCTAATATTTAACTTTTGAAATACAGATCAAGTGTGTATGGGAAGAACGCTATAGCGCGGTAGTGGCTACAAATTTTCATCATAAAGCTCGCAAGAGATTGGCGGATACTTTCTCGGATGCTAGAAAGAAGAACAAGAGGCCTGGCTGGTTACTTTAGAATTTGTGGAATGATTTGCAAAGGCAATGGCTTACCGCGGAGTTCTTAGAGAAGAGCCAAAAAGGAAAGAAAGCTCGCGCATCCGAGAAGGGAGGCTCCTTGCACATTGGAGGTGCGATCAGCCTAGGGACAATAAAAAAAAGATTGGTAAGTAATTTCTTAAATAATTTTACTTTTCTAAGTATATCTATTCTGTTTATTAACTAAATTAATTTATTTTCAGGAAAAGAAGTATAGGCGTCCACAGGGCCGGCTGGAGGGTAAGGCTGCTCAAGCCATTGCCTTGGGCCCCAAATTCTAGAGGGCCCCAAAAATATTATACTATATTATTATGTAGAAAAATTAACACAAATAGCCGTCCACCCAACTATTTAAATCAAAAATAGCCGATGAAGGTATAACATATGTATAATTTATGTATTATATATGAATAATTGTGTATAATTAATTTATAATCTATGTATATGACTAGAAAAAGTAAATAGTGAATATGACCGGCTATTTGTGTAAAGATCCCTATTATGTATTAGTATATATCTTATGCGATTACTCTTAAGAGTCCAAATTTTAATATTTGGTTAAGAATGCACAGATTAGTTAGTAAAGAGCGATAAATCTCCGTCTTGTTAGTAGTATATTTATTTTCCTCTTCCGTTCTAATATTTGCTCCTTCTTTCACATGACTTTGAGATTTCACTTTCCAATTTCAAGCTCTGTTTCTTTGATTTAGCTACTTTATAATATTTAATTGACCCATTAATTAGAACAGGAGATCTTTTGTGTCTCACTGTTACATGAATTTTGTGAAATAGGCCTCTTAATACAATTTGGCTTTAGGCCACTAACTTCGTTGAGCCGCCCCTGGGCGTACAATGAGCCATGATGAGCTATTTAAGGAGACACATATTGTAAAGAAGAAAAAATATGGGGATCAAGATAGGTGGGTCGAGGACCGGGCCTCGACTGCATATGTAAGCTTTCAATTTTCTTTAAGTATTGTAATTTACTTTTATAAAAATTTTGAAATACTGATTTAATTTAAAATAATATAGGGTCTCTACCAAAGTAACGTGGAGGAATTCATTCGTAGTCATCCAGCTGGTAAATCGGGCGAGCCAACTCAACCTTCGGACGAGGATGCTGAAAGAATATGGTTGGAGTCTGTTGGCAGTACAAAATAGGGGAAGGTATACGGGCTTCCTATTAAAAGATTCCATCGCTATAAGTGTGAAATGCAAGGTATAGGGACTTCCTCGCAAGGCGAGCAACTTAATAGGGAGAGCCTCTCCGCTACGCGGGAGACAGTGACAAAGCTCACATCCGAGCTAGAAGCGGCCAAGGAAAGATAAAGGCTCAGAGATGCTCAATTCCTTGGCATGCAAGCTCATATAAACACTCTTATCTATTGGAGCTTTTCCGTTGCCCCGGTCTCGTGAGTCATCGCCATAGGGTCGACCTCCACGTGATCGTTCCTCCCGTCCTGCTCGTGATCGTTCCTCCCGTCCTCCACAAGACCGTTCTCTATACCGTCTTGTAATGAAAGTTCATCAGACAGTGATAATGATGTTGTAGAAAACACCCCTTGACTTTTATATACTTTGAACTAGACAAATAGAACCAGTTTTGAACTTGTTGTAATTAGTTTTAACTTGGTTTTGGATTGTTATGTTCAATTGAACTTTAATTTGTTAGTTTTAAAGTATATATTGAATGTTTGGTTGTTGTTGTGTTGTTGAGTTGTTGTGTTGTTGTTGTTGTTGTTGTTGTTGTTGTTGTTGTTGTTGTTGTTGTTGTTTTTGTTATTGTTGTTGTGTTGTTATTATAATTCAGTTGTTAGGGGTATTGGTATGCTCGCAGGTGGTGTAACTACCAAAACAGGCATTTTATGCCAAAATTAAACCCGAAAAACCGACCAAAGTTGGTCGATTTTTAATTAAAAAAATTAATTGTAAATTACCGACCAAAGTTGGTCGGTTAATGAACATTGAATTCCCAAAATTCAACATTACCCACCAACTTTGGTCGGTATTTTGCCTGCACTGTTGAGGTTACCGACCAAAGTTGGTCGATAATATTTAATTTTAATTATTTTAAAAAAATATATATTTTCAATTACCGACCAAAGTTGGTCGGTTTTTTTTTAATTTTAATAATTAATAAAAAAACATAAATTAATTACACCGACCAACTTTGGTCGGTAAAATTAAATTAATAAAATATGTTTCCGACCAAAGTTGGTCGGTAAATAATTTAAATTGTTAGATGGTCGTTTAAAGCTACCGACCAACGTTGGTCGGTAATTTCCAACCAACTTTGGTCGATAAGCCATTCCGACCATCAAAATACCGTCCACACCCAAATTGTCGCGTTTTGGTAGGTAATTGGCCATAACCGACCAACTTTGGTCGGTTTTTGTGGCCAGTTTTTAGCAGATTTCTAGTAGTGAGGGTTCAGGTTCGAGTCTGAGTATGACGACCTCGTCTTTCGTATGGAGCACTTTATTACTGCAAAGTGGAACTTTTCACTGTTTATACGGATTAATCAAGCACCAAAACAGGTACTGAACACTCAATAAGACACTAAAATAATTTAGAAGGATATATATATACACTTGAGCAAGTTGAACTTGACTTAGTTTCTTCTTGTTTCGAGCTGCATCCTTCAATTTAACCGGTTTGTTTTGATTTTTAACAATAACAGGATTTGTAGGATATTGTGTCTGGTTTATAGCAGGTTGTAACGACCCGACTTGTCATTTTACGGATTAACGCCCCGTTCAAGGACTTAAGGTCCCGGGCAACTTCATAATATGTATTATGACCCGCGGGTGTGGTCGAGTTTGATTTTCGGAAGATTTAGAATTTAATTGAAAGAGAAATTCTCATTTTGAAGCTTAAATGGAAAGAGTTGACCAAAGAGTTGACTTTTTAGCAAACGACCTCGGAATAGAATTTTTATGATGTCAATAGCTTCGTATAGTGATTTTGGACTTAGGCGCATGTTCGGATTTGGATTTGGAAGTCCGTAGGACAATTCGACGCATTTTGGCGAAAGTTGAAAAATAGACGATTTTCGGAAAGTTTGATCGAAGGTTGAATTTTTGATAACGAGGTCGGAATTCAATTTTGGAAATTGGAATAGGTCCGTTATGTCACTTATGACTTGTGTGCAAAATTTGAGGTCAATCGGACTTGATTCGATAGGTTTCGGCATCGAATGTTGAAGTTGGAAATTTCATAATAGACTAAGTTTCAAGTGGGTTCGCACAAGACCTAACTTCCAACGCGAATACCTCTCTATATATGAAGATTTATATAGTGTATTACCTATCAAAAAAAAGGTCTATGTGTCTAGTTTCCAACACTTTAAACCGTTTGTCATTCGAACATTCCTACAAGAAGTTATGACCAAATTACCAAAGGCTGAAAAAATACAATTCTACGGCCAATTATGCGATCGCAAAACTACTTCTACGACCGCAAACTGGTCGCAGAATGGACCAGAAGAGCCCAATTCTGGGCACAAATTTTGCGATCAGTTTTCGGCCCGCATACTCATTTTGCGGTCCATTATGTGACCGCAGACCTGCTTTCGGAGGGTTAATTTTTCTATTTTTATAACCCGACCCCATTTTGATAAATAAACTTTAGGGCTTATTTTGGGGTGTTTTTCTGAGGGTTTTAGAGAGAGGTAAGAGAATTTTAGAGAGATAAGGAGGGAACCTAACATTCTAATAATCCAATCTTCAAGAATCAAGGAAGCTAATCACAAGATCTTCATCAAAGAGGTAAGATTCAACCCCTAGTCTTCAATTTCGAGTTTGGGGTAAAAGATTGGTGATTGGGAGTATAATTCTTGGGTGTAAGAGTATTATGTATATATGATTGTACCAATAAGATTTGTGGGAAGATTGTTGAGCTCAAATAAGTAAAGATTGGGTTGTAGAATTAAGGAAAACTTGTAGAAGAACCTTGTAACCAAATTTGCACACCTAGTGTTTGGTAAAATGCTCAAATGAGCTGAAACCATGAAAATCTTCCTAATTATGGTTCACTTTTGTTATGCTTTTAAATAGATTGAAGTTACTAGAATTTTTGGAACCTCGTAGTAATGTAAGGAAGGCTCAAGAAAGATTGGAGCCGTCCGGAGGTCAATTCAAGCAAGAAGGCGATTTTGGAATATCGGCCTAACTTCAAAAAGGTAAGTGTCTTGCTTAACCTCGAGTGAGGGAATTTTCCCGTAGGCATTGAGTCTTATGTGCAAATTGTGTAATTGAAAATCATGTACGCGAGGTGACGAGTACGTACTTGGTTTATATGTGCGAATTTCATTGATTAAAAATCCTTAGATGCCCTTATGTATTAAATTGGAAATTATTGGCACTTATTAAATCCTCTATATGTCATGTCTAGATCCTTGTTTTTTGAAATTGTTTCTATATGATTATTTGGTATGATTGCCACCTTGAATTTATATGAAATATAGTTTGTTAAGATTTTGTACACATTATGGTCGAGCCATGGGCTCCTTATTGTGGAAAATGATGTATTGTTAATTTCTGTGGCAAGTTGTGATATGTGAGTACTTGATGTGGAGTTGTTGAAATAATATTTACTTTGGGACTACGGAACGGTATTCCGGGAGATCCCCCTGCCCTGCACATTTACTTTGGGACTACGGAACGGTATTCCGGGAGATTTCCCTGCACATTTACTTTGGGACTACGGAACGGTATTCCGGGAGATTCCCCTGCATATTTACTTTGGGACTACGGAACGGTATTCCGGGAGATTCCCCTGCATATTTACTTTTGGACTACGAGGCGGTACCTTGGGAGATTCCCCCTGTCTTGCATATTTACTTTTGGGACTACGAGGCGGTATCTCGGGAGATTTCCCCTGCCTTGCATATTTACTTTTGGGACTATGAGGCGGTACTTCGAGAGTGCCCTTTTGTTGATATTTTCTATGGATGCGCTTGTCTTTGGTTATTTTGTTTTTCCGTAATTTGTAAATTTTTGTGTTTTCCGTGATATATTATTTGACTTAATATTAAGTGTTTTGTATTTCTTGATGTATTGTGTTGACCTTGACTTTTTCGTACAAGACTTTGAGGATTTGTATTTTCGGTTATACTTGTTTTTGATGATTGAGTTGTTTTAAATAAAAGAAATATTTCTAGTATGTTTAATTTAATAAATTCTATATCCAAATCTGTAGTTTAGCTGATGCTTTATTTTAATGAAAATATTATTTTTCTTCACTCAAATGATTTCTAAAATAAACTTATCTTTTTGTTGATTTATTACTTGATTTAAAGACTTTTAACCTTACTTTATTGGAAATAAATTAATCATGCTGATCTTATATACATTGATATTTTGGTACATGAGTTGTCCGTGCAGTTATGAAAATAATATGGGCATGAGGTGCCGCAGAAAAATATGATGATTTTATTATTGACACGTGAGTTGTCGGTGTGATGGTGATAGAAATATGGGCACGAGTTGCCATAAAAAATATGAAAGTGGGCTGAGACCCGTAATTTTTATGATTGTAAATGAGGTGTCACATGGTGACTTTTACTTCAAAATATATTTATTGAAAAGAATGATATTTGAAAGATAGTTATTCAAAAGAACTATATTCGAAAGATATTTATCTTAAAGAATAATATGTGAAGGATTTATATTTGAAGGACTTGACTTGTTGATTGTACTTGTGTTCCTTATTCGCCTGAGTAATGATTATGATGTTCTTATTGCCTTGTTGTTATATCACTGGTTGAGTTTGTTGTTATCATAGCTAGTTGTTTTCCAGTACTATTGTATACTGCTATATTGTACAGGTTATTTGACTAGTGAGTGTCTTGACTGTACCTCGTCTCTTCTCCACTGAGGTTAGTCTTGATACTTACTGGGTACCGACCGTGGTGTACTCATACTACACTTCTGCACATTTTTGTGCAGAGCCAGGTATTGGAGGTATCGGACCTGGACAGAGTTAGAGTGTGTTCGCAAAGATTCAAGGTAGAGCTGCTTGGTCGTCGCAGTCCCTTGGAGTCTGTTCATTTTATTTTACTGTTAATTTTTAATCAAACATTATTGAGTATTCGATCATTGAGATCATTTCATGTATTATGTTAGAGTTCGTGACTCAGTACTACCAGTCTTGGGAGGTTGTTATAATTATTTCCGTTGTTGGTTTCGTTTATAATAAAAACAAAACAAAAATGACTTCGAAATGTAATGAAAATCGGCTTACCTAGTCTTAGAGATTAGGTGCCATCACAACGCTTGTGGTGGGATTTTGGGTCGTGATAAGTTAGTATCAGAGCTCTAGGTTCATAGGTTCTACGAGTCTCGAACGAGTTTAGTAGAGTCTTGTGGATCGGTACGGAGACGTCTATACTTATCTTCAAGAGGCTACAGAACTGTTAGGAAATTTCACTTCTTTCATTCCTTATCGTGTGACATTTATTCGGCTTGAAGCATATATCTTATGTCCTTTTACATCCACTCGTGTACGAAATTGCACACTCGGTATCAACTATGCACCAACGGTTCGTGATACTATAGAGGGGTTATAAGGGATCCAGGGTTGCTCAACCATTATTACAACACGTCGTCCTGATCGAGGATGCGAAAGTATTGAGAGATCATTTAGTTGTGTACATTGAGGTGCAGCAGGTTCTGACATCTGGTTGATAAGCATGATATTAAGAAGTTTTAATTAATTGCCTAATCATCACAATTGTGATAGGGTCATGAGGTGGATGTAGATCTGAAATAGTTGGTGGTATTAGAGACTATGTAGTTAGTATGGGATTTCTATTTAGCGAAGGGTACATACGCAACCAAGGCACTGGAGGAAGCGAGTTTACCTGTCATGAGGATGACATGCGCCAAATAAATGGCTTGAGGTGTCTTATGACCGGTGTCCTACGAGCGATGAAGGTTAGTATTGTGGATCATCGGAATGTGTCATATGGCTCCGCACCAAATGAGGGAGTCCTCTATCAATGATCAGATTGAGGGGTCATGTGTTATATGAGATTCGGCCTGAGATGTATTTATGTGGTATTGAAAGGTTCTCCAACACCTGTATATAATTAAGAGCTGAGATTAGTATGGGATGATGCTGGGACTTGCGGTATTCCCGCATCGTTAATAATTCTACATTTCAGTATCAACGGGGTCATGGAAACAATTCCAGAATACTCGAGGTATTCCAGTAAGTTCTTTTAATGCACCACCGGTACGGGGTTCCTATAATGATTATTCCAGTTGTCCGGCACAGACTCAGTGTGAGTAGCCGAACCCTCAGATGAGTTGTGATGAGTGTGGTAACACTAGGCACATCATGAGAGATTGTCCCAGACTTGGGAGGGGTGGATTTCATCATAACACTCCAACTGCAAGCTTTATTCCAGTTAATACTTCATGTGCACAGTCAGTTAGAGGTGGAGGACAGACGGGTAGTGGGCGCCTAAGAGGTGGAGGCCCGACTCGTTATTATAAATGCTATGATTTGGTTGAGGTCGATACACTAGATAGTGTCGTTACAGGAATGATCCTGATTTGTTATAAAAAGGATATTTTTCCTTAATTTGATTTGGATCTGAATATTGAGGTGAGTCTTCCTATTATGCTCTACTTATGGGTAAGCTTCGAAATTTTGTGAACCACTCACATGTGTATCCCTGTTGGGAGGTTTGATGATGTTAGCATGTGTCTATCATTTTTTATTTTGTATATCATTGAGGGCTATAAGTCCAAACATGACTTTTTATTTCTCACTACTGTGAGTTTTGATGTGATTTCGGAATAATTGATTTCAATTTTATGAATTATATGCCCTACCGATATAAGGGTTCATTATATGTTGTGAAAATTGTTTATGAAATATATTGAAAAGAAGAAAGAAAGGAAATTAAAAATTACAGTTGCCACAATGTGCAACATACTTGTGATTCGGAGTTGAGGACGAGATGCTCGCATTTTTTTTACATGATGTGAAATATTTAAACCGGGCTGCAAGCCGTGATGGAAGATATGTAAGGATGAGGTCCTTGTGGTGAAATATTTATGAGTTTAAAAGTTTTTCTTTGTGAAATTTAATTGTACAATAGTATTAATATGGAGTCATGCCTGCTAGGCTTATTTGATAATTCTTTTATATTTTTCTCTGCATATTCAGCCATTTTCGTGCTGTAAACATTGCGTTTTAACCTATGAGATGAGTGCCCAAGTGGCGTTAAATGTAACTCATCAATCCGAGTAAGCAATCATGAGGTCTTCATGCCTTACATTCTGTTGTCAATGTTGTGAAAAATTTGAAATGAGGTGGTAGTTAATATGAGATTAATTGATGATGATGGAATTAATTATGAACAACTTTTAAGACCATAGATGTGGTGATGAGCATACATATGATGTGCTTCATGTCCTGATATCATTATGATAATGTAGTGCTTGTAATGTTGAGATTGGGGTTATTGATATATACCTTGTGGTATTTTGTTGTGTTGTGAATGTGTTGTTAGGAGTGATTTTGGTGTTACTCTGGCAGGTGGATAGGCCCAATTACAAGGGGGACTCTGCCGAAATTTTTGAAAAATTTGGGAGTTAGTAAAATTTGGAGGATTGAGATTTGCAAAGGAAGAGATAAATATGTTATGTGTTTGAGGGCGAATGATCCTAAGCGGGGAAGAATGTAGCAATCCGGAAACTTTTTGAAGTACTTCAACACTATCAAGAAAGTTGATGTGTGTGTAGGCACAAGTTACTATAGCCAGTTGAGACTAATACCGTGTGTCAAAGTGAAAATCAGGCCTTATGAAAATGATTGGAGAGTTAGGGAATTTGCTTTAAAGCTTATAAGAATGGACAAAAAAAAATATCAATTGAGACGGTGTCGTCGGACCCGCTTTAAATTGCGGGAATGTAGAATCACCCACAAGTATGTGTGTAAAAATACACTCAGTAATTTAAAGTCCTCAGAAAGATTCTTGGCACGTTCGAGGACGAACGTATGTTTAAGAAGTGGAGAATGTAACCATCCGACTTGTCGTTTTAACACCCCGTTCAAGGACTTAAGGTCGCGGGCAACTTCATAATATGTATTATGACCCGCGGGTGTGGTCCAGTTTAATTTTCGGAAGATTTAGAATTTAATTGAAAGAGAAATTCTCATTTTGAAGCTTAAATGGAAAGAGTTGATCAAAGAGTTGAATTTTTAGCAAACGACCGAGGAATAGAATCTTTATGATGTCAATAGCTTCGTATAGTGATTTTGGACTTAGGCGCGTGTTCGGATTTGGATTTGGAAGTCTGTAGGACAATTCGACGCATTTTGGCGAAAGTTGGAAAATAGACGATTTTCGGAAAGTTTGATCGAAGGTTGAATTTTTGATAACGAGGTCGGAATCCAATTCTGGAAATTGGAATAGGTCCGTTATGTCACTTATGACTTGTGTGCAAAATTGGAGGTCAATCGGACTTGATTCGATAGGTTTCGGCATCGAATGTTGAAGTTGGAAATTTCATAATAGACTAAGTTTCAAGTGAGTTTGCACAAGACCTAATTTCAAACGAGAATACCTCTCTTTATATGAAGAGTTACATAGTGTATTACCTATCAAAAGAAAGGTCTATGTGTCTAGTTTCCAACACTTTACACCGTTCGTCATTCGAACATTCCAACAAGAAGTAATGACCAAATTACCAAAGACTGAAAATATGCAATTCTGCGACCAATTATGAGATCGCAAAATAGTTATGCGATCACAAAACTACTTCTACGACCGCAAACTGGTCGCAGAATGGACAAGAAGAGCCCAGTTCTGGGCACCAATTTTGCGATCAGTTTGCGGCCCGCATACTCATTCTGCGGTCCATTATGCGACCGCAGACCTGCTTTCGGAGGGTTAATTTTTCTATTTTCATAACCCGACCCCATTTTGATAAATAGACTTTAGGGCTTATTTTGGGGTGTTTTTCTGAGGGTTTTAGAGAGAGGTAAGAGCATTTTAGAGAGAGAAGGAGGGAACCTAACATTCTAATCATCCAATCTTCAAGAATCAAGGAAGCTAATCACAAGATCTTCATCAAAGAGGTAAGATTCAACCCCTAATCTTCAATTTCGAGTTTGGGGTAAAAGATTGGTGATTGGGAGTATGATTCTTGGGTGTAAGAGTATTATGTATATATGCTTGTAACAATAAGGTTTGTGGGAATATTGTTGAGATAAAATAAGTAAAGATTGGGTTGTGGAATGAAGGAAAATCTTGTAGAAGAACCTTGTAACNGAAGATTGTTGAGATCAAATAAGTAAATATTGGGTTTTGAAATGAAGGAAATCTTGTAGAAGAACCTTGTAACGAAATTTGCACACCTAGTGTTTGATAAAATGCTCAAATGAGCTGAAACCATGAAAATCTTCCTAATTATGGTTCACTTTTGTTATGCTTCTAAATAGATTGAAGTTACTAGAATTTTCGGAACCTCGTAGTAATGTAAGGAAGGCTCAAGAAAGATTGGAGCCGTCCGGAGGTCAATTCAAGCAAGAAGGCGATTTTGGAAAATCGGCCTAACTTCAAAAAGGTAAGTGTCTTGCTTAACCTCGAGTGGGGGAAGTTTCCCTTAGGCATTGAGTCTTATGTGCAAATTGTGTAATTAAAAATCATGTACGCGAGGTGACGTGTACGTACTTGGTTTATATGTGCGAATTTCATTGATTAAAAATCCTTAGATGCTCTTATGTATTAAATTGGAAATTATTGGCACTTATTAAATCCTCTATTTGTCATGTCTAGATCCCTGTTTGTTGAAATTGTTTCTATATGATGATTTGGTATGATTGCCACCTTGAATTTATGTGAAATATATTTTGTTAAGATTTTGTACACATTATGGTCGAGTCATGGGCTCCTTATTGTGGAAAATGATGTATTGTTAATTTCTGTGGCAAGTTGTGATATGTGAGTACTTGATGTACAGTTGTTTAATATTTACTTTGGGACTACGGAACGGTATTCCGGGAGATCCCCCTGCCCTGCACATTTACTTTGGGACTACGGAACGGTATTACGAGAGATTCCCCTGCACATTTACTTTGGGACTACGGAACGGTATTCCGGGAGATTCCCCTGCACATTTACTTTGGGACTACGGAACGGTATTCCGGGAGATTCCCCTGCATATTTACTTTTGGGACTACGAGGCGGTACCTCGGGAGATTCCCCCTGCCTTGCATATTTACTTTTGGAACTACGAGGCGGTACTTCAGGAGTGCCCTTTTGTTGATATTTTCTATGGATACGCTTGCCTTTGGTTATTTTGTTTTTCCGTAATTTGTAATTTTTTGTGTTTTCCGTGATGTATTATTTAACTTAATATTAAGTGTTTTGTATTTCTTGATGTATTGTGTTGACCTTGACTTTTTCGTACAAGACTTTAAGGATTTGTATTTTTCGGTTATACTTGTTTTTGATGATTGCGTTGTTTTAAATAAAAGAAATATTTCTAGTATGTTTAATTTAATAAATTCTATATCCAAATCTGTAGTTTAGCTGATGCTTTATTTTAATGAAAATATCATTTTTCCTCACTCAAACAATTTCTAAAATAAACTTATCTTTTTGTTGACTTATTACTTGATTTAAAGACTTTTAACCTTACTTTATTGGAAATAAATTAATCATGCGGATCTTATATACATTGATATTTTGGTACGTGAGTTGTCCATGCAGTTATGAAAATAATATGGGCATGAGGTGCCACAGAAAAATATGATGATTTTATTATTGACATGTGAGTTGTCGGTGTGATGGTGATAGAAATATGGGCACGAGTTGCCGTGAAAAATATGGAAGTGGGCTGAGATCCGTAATTTTTATGATTGTGAAATAAGGTGTCACATGGTAACTTTTACTTCAAAATATATTTATTGAAAAGAATTATATTTGAAAGATAATTATTCAAAAGAACTATATTCGAAAGATATTTATCTTAAAGAATAATATGTGAAGGATTTATATTTGAAGGACTTGACTTGTTGATTGTACATGTGTTCCTTATTCGCCTGAGTAATAATTATGATGTTCTTATTGCCTTGTTGTTATATCACTGGTTGAGTTTGTTGTTATCATTGCTAGTTGTTTTTCAGTACTATTGTATACTGCTATATTGTACAGGTTATTTGACTAGTGAGTGTCTTGACTGTACCTCGTCTCTTCTCCACTGAGGTTAGTCTTGATACTTACTGGGTACCGACCGTGGTGTACTCATACTACACTTCTGCACATTTTTGTACAAAGCCAGGTATTGGAGGTATCGGACCTGGACAGAGTTAGAGTGTGATCGCAAAGATTCAAGGTAGAGCTGCTTGGTCGTCGCAGTCCCTTGGAGTCTGTTCATTTTATTGTACTGTTAATTTTTAATCAAACATTATTGAGTATTCGATCATTGAGATCATTTCATGTATTATGTTAGAGTTCATGACTCAGTACTACCAGTCTTGGGAGGTTGTTATAATTATTTCCGTTGTTGGTTTCGTTTATAATAAAAACAAAACAAAATTGACTTCGAAATGTAATGAAAATCGGCTTACCTAGTCTTAGAGACTAGGTGCCATCACAACGCTTGTGGTGGGATTTTGGGTCGTGATAAGTTGGTATCAGAGCTCTAGGTTCATAGGTTCTACGAGTCACGAACGAGTTTAGTAGAGTCTTGCGGATCGGTACGGAGACGTCTATACTTATCTTCGAGAGGCTACAGAACTGTTAGGAAATTTCACTTCTTTCATTCCTTATTGTGTGGCATTTATTCAGCTTGAAGCATATATCTTATGTTCTTTTGCATCCACTCGTGCATGAAATTTCGCACTCGATATCAACTATGCGTCAATGGTTCGTGATATTACAAAGGGTTATAAGGGATCCAGGGTTGCTCAACCATTGTTACCACGTATCGTCCGGATCGAGGATACGGAAGTATTGAGAGATCATTCAGTTGTGCACATGGGGGTGCAGCAGGTTCTGACATCTGGTTGATAAGTAAGATCTTAAGAAGGTTTAATTAGTTTCCTAATCGTCACAATCGTGGTAGGGTCACGAGGTAGATGTAGTTCTGAAGATAATTGGTGGTATTAGAGACTATGTGGTTCGTATGGGATTTCCATTTAGTGAAGGGTACATACTAGCAATCAAGGCACTAGAGGAAGCGAGTTTAACTGTCATGAGGATGACATACGCCAAATAAAAGACTTGAGGTATCTTATGACTGGTGTCGTACGAGCGTCGAAGGTTAGTATNACTTCTTTCATTCCTTATTGTGTGGCATTTATTCGGCTTGAAGCATATATCTTATGTCCTTTTACATCCACTCGTGTATGAAATTGCGCACTCGGTATCAACTATGCACCAACGGTTCGTGATACTATAGAGGGGTTATAAGGGATCCAGGGTTGCTCAACCATTATTACAATGCGTCGTCCAGATCGAGGATGCGAAAGTATTGAGAGATCATTTAGTTGTGTACATTGAGGTGCAGCAGGTTCTGACATCTGGTTGATAAGTATGATATTAAGAAGGTTTAATTAATTGCCTAATCATCACAATTGTGATAGGGTCACGAGGTGGATGTAGATCTGAAATAGTTGGTGGTATTAGAGACTATGTAGTGTGTATGGGATTTCTATTTAGCGAAGGGTACATACGCAACCAAGGCACTGGAGGAAGCGAGTTTACCTGTCATGAGGATGACATGCGCCAAATAAATGGCTTGAGGTGTCTTATGACCGGTGTCCTACGAGCGATGAAGGTTAGTATTGTGGATCATCGGAATGTGTCATATGGTTCCGCACCAAATGAGGGAGTCCTCTATCAATGATCAGATTGAGGGGTCATGTGTTATATGAGATTCGGCCTGAGATGTATTTATGTGGTATTGAAAGGTTCTCCAACACCTGTATATAATTAAGAGCTGAGATTAGTATGGGATGATGCTGGGACTTGCGGTATTCCCGCATCGTTAATAATTCTACATTTCAGTATCAACGGGGTCATGGAAACAATTCCAGAATACTCGAGGTATTCCAGTAAGTTTTTTTAATGCACCACCGATACGGGGTTCCTATAATGGTTATTCCAGTTGTCCGGCACAGACTCAGTGTGAGCAGCCGAACCCTCAGATGAGTTGTGATGAGTGTGGTGAAACTAGGCATATCATGAGAGATTGTCCCAGACTTGGGAGGGGTGGATTTCATCATAACGCTCCAACTGCAAGCTTAATTCCAGTTAATACTTCATGTGCACAGTCAGTTAGAGGTGGAGGACAGACGGGTAATGGGCACCTAAGAGGTGGAGGCCCGACTCGTTGTTATAAATGCTATGATTTGGTTGAGACCGATACACTAGATGGTGTCGTTACAGGAATAATCCTGATTTGTTATTAAAAGGATATTTTCCCTTAATTTGATTTGGATCCGAATATTGAGGTGAGTCATTCTATTATGCTCTACTTATGGGTAAGCTTCGAAATTTTGTGAACCACTCACATGTGTATCCCTGTTGGGAGGTTTGATGATGTTAGCATGTGTCTATCATTTTTTATTTTGTACATCATTGAGGGCTATAAGTCCAAACGTGACTTTTTATTTCTCACTACTGTGAGTTTTGATGTGATTTCGGAATAATTGATTTCAATTTTATGAATTATATGCCCTACCGATATAAGGGTTCATTATATGTTGTGAAAATTGTTTATGAAATATATTGAAAAGAAGAAAGAAAGGAAATTAAAAATTACAGTTGCCACAATGTGCAACATACTTGTGATTCGGAGTTGAGGACGAGATCCTCGCATTTGTTTTACATGATGTGAAATATTTAAATCGGGCTGCAAGCCGCGATGGAAGTTATGTAAGGACGAGGTCCTTGTGGTGAAATATTTATGAGTTTAAAATTTTTCCTTTGTAAAATTTAATTGTACAATAGTATTAATATGGAGTTATGCCTGTTAGGCTTATTTGATAATTCTTGTATATTTTTCTCTGTATATTTAGCCATTTTTGTGCTGTAAACATTGAGTTTTAACCTATGAGATGAGTGTCCAAGTGGCGTTAAATATGACTCATTAATCCGAGTAAGCAATCATGAGGTCTTCATGCCTCACATTCTGTTGTCAATGTTGTGAAAAATTTGAAATGAGGTGGTAGTTAATATGAGATTAATTGATGATGCTGGAATTAATTATGAACAACTTTTAAGACCAGAGATGTGGTGATGAGCATACATATGATGTGCTTCATGTCCTGATATCATTATGATAATGCAGTGCTTGTAATGCTGAGATTGAGGTTATTGATATATATCTTGTGGTATTTTGTTGTGTTGTGAATGTGTTGTTAGGAGTGGTTTTGGTGTTACTCTGGCAGGTGGATAGGCCCAATTACAAGGGGGACTCTGCCGAAATTTTTGAAAAATTTGGGAGTTAGTAAAATTTGGAGGATTGAGATTTGCAAAGGAAGAGATAAATATGTTATGTGTTTGAGGGCGAATGATCCTAAGCGGGGAAGAATGTCGCAATCTGGAAAATTTTTGAAGTACTTCAACACTATCAAGAAAGTTGATGTGTGTGTAGGCACGAGTTACTATAGCCAGTTGAGACTAATATCGTGTGTCAAAGTGAAAATCAGGCCTTACGGAAATGATTGGAGAGTTAGGGAATTTGCTTTAAAGCTTATAAGAATGGAGAAAAGAAATAATCTCAATTGAGACGGTGTCGTCGGACCCGTGTTAAATTGCGGGAACATAAAATCACCCACAATTATGTGTGTAAAAATACACTCAGTAATTTAAAGTCCTCAGAAAGATTCTTGGCACGTTCGAGGACGAACGTATGTTTAAGAGGTGGAGAATGTAACGATCCGACTTGTCATTTTAATGCCCCGTTCAAGGACTTAAGGTCCCGGGCAACTTCATAATATGTATTATGACCCGCGGGTGTGGTCGAGTTTGATTTTCGGAAGATTTAGAATTTAATTGAAAGAGAAATTCTCATTTTGAAGCTTAAATGGAAAGAGTTGACCAAAGAGTTGACTTTTTAGCAAACGACCTCGGAATAGAATTTTTATGATGTCAATAGCTTTGTATAGTGATTTTGGACTTAGGCGCGTGTTCGGATTTGGATTTGGAAGTCCGTAGGACAATTCGACGCATTTTGGCGAAAGTTGAAAAATAGACGATTTTCGGAAAGTTTGATCGAAGGTTGAATTTTTGATAACGAGGTCGGAATTCAATTCTGAAAATTGGAATAGGTCTGTTATGTCACTTATGACTTGTGTGCAAAATTTGAGGTCAATCGGACTTGATTCGATAGGTTTCAGCATCGAATGTTGAAGTTGAAAATTTCATAATAGACTAAGTTTCAAGTGAGTTCGCACAAGACCTAACTTCAAATGAGAATACCTCTCTTTATATGAAGAGTTACATAGTGTATTACCTATCAAAAGAAAGGTCTATGTGTCTAGTTTCCAACACTTTAAACCGTTTGTCATTCGAACATTCCTACAAGAAGTTATGACCAAATTACCAAAGGCTGAAAAAATGCAATTCTGCGACCAATTATGAGATCGCAAAATAGTTATGCGATCGCAAAACTACTTCTACGACCGCAAACTGGTCGCAGAATGGACAAGAAGAGACCAGTTCTGGGCACCAATTTTGCGATCAGTTTGCGGCCCGCATACTCATTCTGCGGTCCATTATGCGACCGCAGACCTGCTTTCGGAGGGTTAATTTTTCTATTTTCATAACCCGACCCCATTTTGATAGATAGACTTTAGGGCTTATTTTGGGGTATTTTTCTGAGGGTTTTAGAGAGAGAGGTAAGAGCATTTTAGAGAGAGAAGGAGGGAACCTAACATTCTAATAATCCAATCTTCAAGAATCAAGGAAGCTAGTCACAAGATCTTCATCAAAGAGGTAAGATTATCTTCAATTTCAAGTTTGGGGTAAAAGATTAGTGATTGGGAGTATGATTCTTGGGTGTAAGAGTATTATGTATATATGATTGTACCAATAAGATTTGTGAAAAGATTATTGAGATCAAATAAGTAAAGATTGGGTTGTGGAATGAAGGAAATCTTGTAGAAGAACCTTGTAACCAAATTTGCACACCTAGTGTTTGATAAAATGCTCAAATGAGCTGAAACCATAAAAATCTTCCTAATTATGGTTCACTTTTGTTATGCTTCTAAATAGATTGAAGTTACTAGAATTTTCGGAACCTCGTAGTAATGTAAGGAAGGCTCAAGAAAGATTGGAGCCGTCCGGAGGTCAATTCAAGCAAGAAGGCGATTTTGGAATATCGGCCTAACTTCAAAAAAGTAAGTGTCTTGCTTAACCTCGAGTGGGGGAATTTTTCCTTAGGCATTGAGTCTTATGTGCAAATTGTGTAATTGAAAATCATGTACGCGAGGTGACGAGTACGTACTTGGTTTATATGTGCGAATTTCATTGATTAAAAATCCTTAGATGCCCTTATGTATTAAATTGGAAATTATTGGCACTTATTAAATCTTCTATTTGTCATGCCTAGATTTCTCTTTGTTGAAATTATTTCTATATGATGATTTGGTATGATTGCCACCTTGAATTTATGTGAAATATATTTTGTTAAGATTTTGTACACATTATGGTCGAGTCATGGGCTCCTTATTGTGGAAAATGATGTATTGTTGATTTCTATGGCAAGTTGTAACATGTGAGCACTTGATGTGCAGTTGTTGAAATCATATTTACTTTGGGACTACGGAACGGTATTCCGGGAGATCCCCCTGCCCTGCACATTTACTTTGGGACTACGGAACGGTATTCCGAGAGATTCCTCTGCACATTTACTTTGGGACTACGGAACAGTATTCCGGGAGATTTCCCTGCACATTTACTTTGGGACTACGGAACGGTATTCCAGGAGATTCCCCTGCATATTTATTTTTGGGACTACGAGGCGGTACTTCGGGAGTGCCCTTTTGTTGATGTTTTCTATGGATGCACTTGCCTTTGGTTATTTTATTTTTCCGTAATTTGTAAATTCTTGTATTTTTTGTGATGTATTATTTGACTTAATATTAAGTGTTTTGTATTTCTTGATGTATTGTGTTGACCTTGACTTTTTTGTGCAAGACTTTGAGGATTTGTATTTTTCGGTTGTACTTGTTTTTGATGATTGAGCTGTTTTAAATAAAAGAAAAATTTCTAGTATGTTTAATTTAATAAATTCTATATCCAAATCAGTAGTTTAGCTGATGCTTTATTTTAATAAAAATATCATTTTTCCTCACTCAAACGATTTCTAAAATAAACTTATCTTTTTTTTGATTTCTTACTTGATTTAAAGATTTTTAACCTTACTTTATTAGAAATAAATTGATCATGCGGATCTTATATACATTGATATTTTGGTACGTGAGTTGTCCGTGCAGTTATGAAAATAATATGGGCATGAGGTGCCGCAGAAAAATATGATGATTTTATTATTGACACGTGAGTTGTCGGTGTGATGGTGATAGAAATATGGGCACGAGTTGCCGTGAAAAATATGAAAGTGGGCTGAGACCCGTAATTTTTATGATTGTGAAATGAGGTGTCACATGGTGACTTTTACTTCAAAATATATTTATTGAAAAGAATTATATTTGAAAGATAATTATTCAAAAGAAGTATATTCGAAAGATATTTATCTTAAAGAATAATATGTGAAGGATTTATATTTGAAAGACTTGACTTGTTGATTGTACTTGTGTTCCTTATTCGCCTGGGTAATAATTATGATGTTCTTATTGCCTTGTTGTTATATCACTGGTTGAGTTTGTTGTTATCATTGCTAGTTATTTTCCAGTACTATTGTATACTGCTATATTGTACAGGTTATTTGACTAGTGAGTGTCTTGACTGTACCTCGTCTCTTCTCCACTGAGGTTAGTCTTGATACTTACTGGGTACCGACCGTGGTGTACTCATACTACACTTCTGCACATTTTTGTGCAGAGTCAGGTATTGGAGGTATCGGACCTGGACAGAGTTAGAGTGTGATTGCAAAGATTCAAGGTAGAGCTGCTTGGTCACCGCAGTCCCTTGGAGTCTGTTCATTTTATTATACTGTTAATTTTTAATCAAACATTATTGAGTATTCGATCATTGAGATTATTTCATGTATTATGTTAGAGTTCGTGACTCAGTACTACCAGTCTTGGGAGGTTGTTATAATTATTTCCGTTGTTAGTTTCGTTTATAATAAAAACAAAAAAAAATGACTTCGAAATGTAATGAAAATCGACTTACCTAGTCTTAGAAACTAGGTGTCATCACGACGCTTGTGATGGAATTTTGGGTCATGACACAGGTGTTATTGGATTGTGGTGTATGTTGTCGATGATAGGAGAAGGAGGAGGACGTTTTTTCGAGCCACAAATACCCATAATATATGGATGATAAATATATATGTGAAACAAAAATGAAATTTTAAGGGTAAAGATTGGTGCAGATAGAAGGAAGAAATTAGAGGGGAAGATATATAGGAGACAAGTTGAGTTGCAGAGACGGAACTATGTGTAATATTGAGGGGTAAACGGATCCCAGAAACTTCGACAGAAATTATATATGTATATGTATATATCTTGAGAATATATAGTTAATTTAAATAATTTGGCACATTGAACACTAAAAGAGTCCTGGTCGAGCAGAGGCAGAATATTATGCCGCCGTCGCATAAAAATCTTGGGGTCTGCGTCAGCATCACGAGAAGATAAGTTATTACTCCTAGTAAGCTCATGCGCATGAACATGTCGATAACTTTAATTCAAACTCTATATTTAGTTTAAGAGCTCAGTAAACAAAATAAATAAATTATAGTCCAGAATTCATAAACTAAAAAATTTTGCTTTGCTCGTGAGATAATTACATGAGCATACAATATTTTCATTGCGCCTTCTAGCGTGGTGCTGCGTTGTCGGTAGGTGTTTACCTACTGATTATATAATTAATACTTCCTTTTGTTTGTATTTATTACTCCTATTTGAAGAGTCAAAATATTAATGTTCTTCTTTGACCATGTGTCTTCAATATTATTTTAATATTTTGAATTACCTATCATTTTGATCTATAGTATTTTTTATTTAAATTTTAAATATATGAATTTTATTTCCAAAAATTTGAAGAATTTATGTCCGTATTCACACGAAGAATTAAATTCTTTGGCCTCGTACCGAACCGTGCCAAATAAAGTTAAACAGAGGAGTTGCAGTATGTAATAGTATGTAATATGTTAGAATTCAAGTTATATATATTGATAGCATAGTGAATGTTTACACGATAAATTTAATAATTTATTATAATAAGTATTATCAATCAATATTTATTAATTAGAGTTACTTTGCATGATTTAACTATGTAAATAGTTTTAATATTATTACTGCATATAAATTAATTATGAGATCGCTTTATCGCTTTCCATCGTGCGATATAATTTTACAAAATTGTAGGTACTTTACCTACTGGCGCCTGTAGGCAACTTCTTGGTGATTACGGCCAGCTCTTATATTTGCTAAACTTTTTAAAGTTAGAAATGCTTTCTAAAAAAAGATATTATTTTGAAAATACAAAAAGAAGTGCTTTCTAAAAGCAGTAGACTATTAAGTGGAGGACTTATTTTGAAGAGTTAAAGGTACTTCATCAATGGGGAAAAGGTATTTAATGATGATTTTGGAAGAAGAAAAAACGTGGATTCTTTTCTCTTCAGTCGTTGGAAGCATAATGTACGCAACGGCATGCACTAAATTTGATGTCCTTAGAGGACTGCACGATACACAAAGTATTCCGCACTCACGCAGAGTTCGAAGTGGCTGCTTCCACAACTCGAACACGTGACTCATAAGTCACACAAAAATAACTTTACATGCTCCAAGGCGAAACCCCATGGATCAGCAAAGGTTTGTTCTGGACCAGGAGCTGGTGTTCGATGGTGAACGAGAGATAGAGGAGCGCACTCTTCTAGGCCAATGGATAGATCAGTGGTTGCGATGGCTCTCTTGGTATCACACCTCGGCATGGTCGGACACAGGGCCACGGACATAAGTCGCGCCCCCGCCGGCTATCTTTGATTGTCTTGGTCGGAAAATTGGGGACTTTTGAGCGGGTTGTCTCCTCTCTGATGTCTTTTCTAAAAGAAGTAATGAAAGGGAAGCCCGGGTCAAACTTCAACTAAATTTGATATCCTTGTTACTCTTTTTGCCTTGTTAAGAAGGGATTTTTAAGTTAAAATCTCGGTATGTTTACGTTGTTATATACCATGATATTGTTTATGTGGGCTGCTTTTTCCCAACAGTTCTCTATCCACGCAATTTTTTTTCCAATGTCGGTGTATAAATTAAACTCAAACTTATAGGTCACATCACAAGATAATTTACTCAATAAGTGATTGTCACCACATTCACATAACACAGAGATAACACTTCCTAGGTTCAGAAACTACACTGAGCTTGCTGACACTCAAATCTGTTCATATTGCACACCACATAATGTTCCACCTTCACTTGCATTTGGTCATTTCGAATTTGCAGAGCTTAGCATTTACATATCTACTACTAGTACTAGTAATAATTAAAGTATCAATATTCCAACATTGACATAAGCAAGGGGAATACAAGGAGAGAGTTTGATATACGCACACTTCATAAATGGTTTACATCTTTGTGAGAAGGCAATATAATAAGTGTCAGTGCTGTTATATGCACATGACCAACAGACGGCCCTTGGACGTTCTTCTTAATAGAAACCAGGCATGAACATCAACTCTTATGTGGAGTTGATTATAGAGAGAACAAACTCCCATTTTCGGAAGGTGTAACCTCAAATAATTTTGCAAAAAAGAAGAGCTCATTTGAATGATAGAGTAATCCAATAAAGCAGTCAGGAACTAAAGCAGAAAAGAAATCCGTACAAGAGGAACTTCAAATTTTCACTGAAGAAACAGCTCATTCAACAACCATATTCATGAATCCAGGCATAACGATAAGCAACGCAGTGATTAAAGAAAAGTTCATGTACATGACCACATCTTGGATTCAACCAGACAGTGAGAATCCGTAAGGTTCACTTGTGCCACTACGCTTTATTTCTTTCCTCGAAGTTTCGCTCCAAGAGCTCTCTCCAGTTTAGAGATAATCTGCTGGTTTGGAATTGCCTTTCCAGACTCATATTCTTGGATGATCTGTGGCTTCTCATTTATCAACTGCAAAACAAGGAAGGTACTTATCAGATTTATTTTGCAACAAATGGACAATCTTCTCTGTTAGTGTCCAAATTTTTTCCCTTTTTTGGGGTGTGGAGTCCAAAGTGAGACAAAGAGGCATACTTGAGCAAGTTGAGCCTGAGTCAGCTTCTTGTCTTGTCGTGCTTGCATAATGGCTTTCTTGAGTTCAGTTGGTACCTTTTCATCTGAAAACATAAATCAAACTATCAACAGACACTTTCAAAGGAGAACGGTATTGCGGTGCTCTAGTGACAAAATAAGCGCAAAATAACAGTAAAACGTAGGCATAACTGCAAGACTCTGTGTGTGTGTGTGTGTGGGGG